>JASANB010006541.1:0-25652 GCA_030248155.1 Sabatieria punctata
AGATATACTGCTCTACACAATACATACAAGCGACAAGGAAAGGAACCTGACCTGGCCCAGCTGCTGTGTGTTTACTGACCCTATCTGTGCTCCACTAACCCATTTCGGAAAATAAAACTCTGTTCGTTAAAAGACACAGTAACGTATGATTTGGCATGAATGTACTGGAAACACAATAAATACGTAATTGAGCTTTTGAAACTTTCAGTTTATTTGGCACGGTTCTTTGAGTCCGAAACTATATTGCCCTCCTGCTGCCGAGCTTTTCGAAACAGACCGTCCCATACACTAGGAGACTGTATGGTTTTGCAATTTGATGCAATATTGTGTTTGTTGCAGGCATACAAGTAAACTTGAAGGTGCAGTAGAAAAACTGGCCCGGTCTAAGCCAAATCCGGCTCCCATGCATTTAAGAGTTACGTCAAGCCGTGTAAAAACCAATGCCGAACAAGACTAAAAAAGAAAATTGACAAATTGTCCCTTTCGTCAGCGGGGGCGCGGGCCGAAGGCAATTCCTGTCACTTAACTCCTTTACAATGTCGTATTCTTTATTCGGGCCGTTGCCAGCCGGCCACAAACCCATTTACAACCACCGAACTTTATGCAATGTTCTTCATCATCTTCTTCTTCTCCTTAATTCTGCACACATCTGCCGAGCGCGTCTGCAAGGACGGCGACAAAGTATTCTCGGTTAGCCGAATTCGAGTGGCTGGCACCAAACGATACACTCTCTTCTCGCGATGTCGCATGCTCCAGCGCCCCGAGTGCGCGGTCAGTTGCAGCTGGGCTAAGACTTGTCGACAGACGCCCGGCTGGTACCAGTACCACGAAGGACTGAGGAGCTACGTTGCTGGAATCAGAATCAAAGGAGATGGCGTACAAGTCTACTGTTGCATTAGTCTGGCCGTTATAAACGGTGAGACTCTTTACTTCTTTCTTTTGGCAAAGCTTAGAAAGTGAAGTTTTAGCAGAAAAAAGGTCTCTTGTTTAAAAAGGTTCGCTTAAACAATTATGTACATATCTCACTCACCACTTCTGGCTTCCAAAGCACAAAAGTCTATAAAAACTTATCTTTTATTGTTTAGAAGCTTGCGACTACAGTTCTCCTTTGGTGGAGGACCGGCAAATGATCCACCTGACGGCTTTGCAAATAGGCGCCGATTTTCACGCCCAAACGGATACCGTACTTAGGGATGTTTTCACTCAGAGAGACGAACAAACTGGACTGTTACGGTACAGGGTCGAAATTTGCGCCATAAAACGGGAACGCCCGCACTGTGATTTGCGCAAACTGAAAGGCGCTGAGAAAGTACGATACCGTATCTTGCTGATGAGACGAAATAGAGAACGGCTTTTTGCTGACAGCATCAGACGAGGCACTCACGATGCTGAGGTGGAGAAACTGACGGAGGATCTATTTACCACCACGGTATTTCTCTATTTACTACGCCTACAGTAATTAATTCCACACAATTTTTACTCTAAAACTTCTGTCGTTTGAATTGTGCATGAACAGGGTGTGCCAAAAACAAATCTCAACCGATTTGGATGAATCTTTTTGAATGAAGGACAAATAAATTCTTGAAAGATTCGTGACTTTTTTATCATGATACTCTGCTTAGTGCCTGAGATATTTGCACTCAAAGTGAAAACAGATTTTGGCAATGAACAAGAGCGTTTTTTATCTGTTTTATTATGAGGAGCCACGGAATAGTAAAAAACGCTCTTGTTCATTGCCAATATCTGTTTTCACTTTGAGTAGCAATATCTCAGGCACTAAACAGAACATCTTAATCAAAATTAAGCCAATCTTTCACTAATTTATCCATCTTTCATTCAAAAAAGAGTTATTCAAATCGGTTGAGATTTACGGCTGAAAAAGTAACAAAAAGCTGTTGGGTTGCTTAATCGTTCAAGTTCATTGCCGAAATCACAGTTTTGAATATGAGGGCTAGAAACCAAGCGGAGTACATATCAGTATAAAAATTCACCCATTTTCAAGAGTTTATTTGTCTTTCATTAAAAAAAAGACTCATTCAAATCGGTTGAGATTTGCGGTTGCTATTTTTAACAGTAAAAATCTGGTGTGTTGTTTTTGG
This sequence comes from Sabatieria punctata, assembly GCA_030248155.1. NCBI lineage: Eukaryota > Metazoa > Nematoda > Chromadorea > Araeolaimida > Comesomatidae > Sabatieria > Sabatieria punctata. The sequence continues at coordinate 2,100 of JASANB010006541.1, forward strand.
CACTAGCTGTATATTTTATTTATTAAAAAAAGCCTAAGCCATTTTTTCAGCCGTTGCCTACTCCACCTCCGTTTGTTCCAAGCAAAGCACCAACTGAAGCTACCACAGTGACGGATGAGGAGAAATCGGGTGAAAGACACCAAGACCCTACCACTACTAAAAGGCCCCGTCGCCGACCCACGAAAAAGCCGAGACGGAAACCACCGAAACAAGGCAAAAACAAGAGTGGAAAGTCTAAGTCTAAAAACAAATCTAGTAATCGATCCAGAAACAGATCGAAAGGCAAGTCCAAATCGAAAGGCAAGTCTAAATCGAAGGGCAGGTCTGGAAACAAGAAATCCAAGTCGAGAAGCAGATCTAAAGAAAAGAAGGAAAGCGGAAACTCAGAGTCGAAGTCAAAGGAAAAATCTAAAGCATCAGAAGAAAAGGGTTCGGCTGAGAAGTCTAGAGAAAGATCGAAATCTCAGGAAAAATCGCACGAAGTCACTGACAGTCCGCTCACCACTCTGTTGACCACCACTCAATATGTAGAAGTAAGCAGAATTCTTGTACACTACCTACGTAAGTTTACTATCCTTTACGTAAGCCCATCTTTTGTGGCTTTTATATGGCCATTTTTAGTCAGTTCCGACTGGCGTCCTTCCATTCTCTTTGATTAAAGGGATGTTGGTTTTCAGCAATGCCCAAAACTGGATTGGTCGCCTTGTATTTCTTTGGAAGAAGCTAACTTTCGATTCGAATGGTGTTGCTCAACCCTGGTACCGCAGTGTTCATCTATCTGCCGTTACAACGCCAACAGACAGCAGGTATGCAACGCTTTAAAGTCTATTAGTAGAGCCAGTATGAAGCTGCACAAATGACAACCGATCTCTCGACACCACAAAATAATTTTTAAATCAGCTTTTTGTTTATTATGCTCGTTTTTTCTCTTTACAAACGATCTTTCATAAAATAAAAGCAACCAAAAACAATCCAAAACCGAATACGATAATTGTTATGGTTGTTACATTGCAGGTGACACAAGCAGTGACATCAGGACGCTGTCCATTGTCGCAAATGAGCAAAGTGCTAAAGTGCGCGTCGCAGAACAAGGACGCCACTACCTGCTGTCAGGCGAAAGGAGTGTTCAACGGAGGTCGCGGACGCTGTAAACCGTTCTGCCATCCATCGGCACACAACGTCAACTTCGGCGATTTGGGCAATCTGCCTTGTGCCGCCATGGCCGGCACTATAGCTAACTGCTTCAGAGCTTACCAGAATTGATCTGACTGACCTGACACACGTTCTGTCTGATCTGATCTGATACATATTGATGTGCAATATTTGCATTCGTGTGTGAGGTCCAATTATTGTAATAAAATAAATAATATTTCACTGTGTGTTCAAAAGATTACCATTGTGCTCAGAGTCCAGAGTTGTGTATGTGCACAGCACAGTAGCCACCAGACATGTGGAGGGAGGTACTGTAGCAAGAAAATTACGGTATTCTGTCTGTTACACTGTTCATTTTCTGATCCTAACAACCTGAGGATTATTGATATTTTGTGATAAAACAGAGCAGAGACTGACTACTTTAGGTTAAAAATGTAGCATATGCACAGGGGCGTACGTAAATTTCGCATTCATTTCCATATCATCACCAATCAATCAGCGTTTTATAACGATATTGATGACCTGTCTTGAGACCCTAAAATTTCGTACAGTAGTTCTAAGTGAAATAGAGGGTGTCTCAGAAAAATGGGAAAATTCCGTTTCGCTGTCATTCCTGCAAACATTTGCCAAAGTGGCTAAAATGAAATTTGAAACATACAGTAGGTGCTAAAATCCTTGAAATTTTATGTGTTTAAAAGTTTGGTGCAGCGCATCAGGCTTGACCCAACCTGAGAAAGAAGAATAAGTGGAAATTTGGTAATTTCAATGTCTATAGAATAGAAACAGTGTTAAAAATTAAACTTTTCTTTTTGCTGTTATTTCCGTAAACGTTCGTCAAATTACCTGAAATTTGGGTCAAACCTGGTGCACCAAACGTCAACACAAAAATCCAAGAATACTGGCACCTATTTCAGACTATTTATTAGATTCAGATTATCGTCAAGGTTTTCGGATATGACTGCAAAACTAAATGTTCCCATTTTTGAGACACCCTGTAGTGTAGTAGACAAAAGAAAAAATAAACCATTCTGTCTAGACATCGCATCCAGGCTTCCCAGTCCATCACGCCCTCTCCTAATCTGGCCGAGGTAGAAATCCCTTCTTCAGACGCTTTCTGACATGCTGCTTTGGCTTGCTCATTTGGGACTTCCAGTTGATTTTCTGGAACCGCTGTCAGCAACGCCTAAACTCCAAAACGTTGAAAAGGAGTAAAAAAGAGCTGTTCACCTGTGTTGTTGCATTAATCATGAAATAATAAGCGCGCAGAAAAGCACTTTCAATTGAGTGACCGCATGCCAAAACGCCATGGTTGCGCAACACCATTACCTACAGTAAATCAAACTGTCCAATTTTTACTTGTGCAATTACAGCAAACGTATACGTTGTTTTGTCCCAGGTTCTTAACCAAATGTTTTTGTTCATCTAAATCTACAGCAGTTCCAAAAAATTCGTGCACCGAAACTTCGCCGAAACTGCAGCCTTCCTGCGTAATCGGCAAATAGGGAGCTTCTTTCAGACAGGACACCTAAAAGTTACAGTTCAAAAATGAAACGCTATTTGTACAAACATTTGCATGCAACACTTACAGCCATAACTGGCGCACTGTGCATATGAATAACGCAGTTGATATCGGGTCTTGCCTTCAGTATGGCCGAGTGTATGACATAGCCGGTATAATTGACCCCCAACCCACTTGTGCCCTCGTCTAAAGTTTTACCCTCCAAATCCATTCTGGCCAATCGGCCGGCTGTCAGTTCATGGAATAATAGTCCGTAAGGATTTATTAGAAACTCATTGCAGCTGTTTGGCAGACGGCACTAAACAAAAATGTCTGGGGTTTTAGACAAAACCAATCTACTACCGTATTATGATTGTCGATTCCTTGTGACCAGCCAAACAAATCAATTAGTCTATAGCAACTTGCTAATTTCCGGCGCAGGTGGCATTCTTCTTGGCTATATTTAGTTTTTTCGTCCAAGTCGTCAATCGGTATGGGTCGATGAGCTCTTAGGGCATCGAACTTTACTGCAAACTTTCAAGCCTAACCTATTTGTTTAGAAATTACTTACTAACTGAATTGCTTACTAACTGGGCTCGCCATTGTATCAAAAGTTATGGACCAAGTATGGAACGACACGACGCAAGAAACCAAGTACGTACGTTTTGATAATATCAGCTGGCGGTAGTGTAGACTGGATTTATTTATCGGAAAGTGCACAGTTTATGATTAGAAGTTTAAAGGTAAGGGTAAGACAGGCCGTTTTTAAGAGCCGGTTTTTCTAAGTATCGACTCTTCCTGGACAAGTCTAAAATTTTTTGTCTTCGATTTGCGTAAAATTTTGTATTTTTGTTTAATTTGACCTAAAAATACATTTTATCATCTTCCCGGCCGTTTTTGAGAGACTAAATTTTCCGACCTCTCTCAGTTTTCGCCTCATAATTCAGTTCAGAAACTTGTCTGACCTGTCGAAACGTTTTTGCCTAATTTGAATTGAATACATAATAGCAGTGCGCCAAAGCTGGATTTTACATAATTTATCATAGGCAACTAACTGAATAGCCGACTTCGACCCTGAAAGTGAGGTTGAAAAATTTTTTGTTCTATTTGGATGAAACGTGTCTTTGTAGGGTGTGAATTTGTGGTGCTGTTCGAATTTCACATTAATTTTGCAAAACCCTGCGGTTTCCTACTGAATTTCTTGGTTTTATAACTGATATGAAAAGTGTAATAGTGTTACAGTTAGGCATACCGGCCGGCTGTAGAGCTTTTGTTTAGTATTTCTGTTATTATACGTTGTATTTGCTAAACTAAGAATGAAATACCGGCTATGCTAACGATTTCGTAGCCATCTCTGGCTATGTACATAGCATACATGTTATAAGGAGTCTGCCTTCAGCAACTAGAGCATACTGTTGTTTGGTATTGGATTTTCCGTTTGTGTATGTGTATGTGTATGTGTATACACATTTACCTTCAAATGTGTATGGTAATTTGTGTATACACATTCAACAAAACAATGTGTATTTTTGTGTATATTTGTGTATGTGTATTGTACTGAAAATTCAAATTTTTTGGTAGATTTTGAGCCAGAAATGCTAAGAAAATCAAATCTCTCAATGTCTGTTGCTTTAAACCTTGGATAGCTTTGAAATCCAGTTACTTAGGCCATCTGAAGGCTTTATCTGGCTATCTACCGTATATTACTGCAGCAAAAACATTGAATTTTTTCGAATCTGTTCCAAATTCTATCGACTTTTGCTGATCAAATACACATACACAAAAATACACATTTCGCGTAGTGTTTGTGTATGGTAATGTGTATCTGAATTTTCAATGTGTATGTGTATGTGTATGTGTATACACATTGAAAAAACAATGTGTATTTTTGTGTATGGTAAATGTGTATGTGTATACACAAACAACAGTACTAGAGCAAGACCCAGCCCGATTTTTCTGGAACTCAATTTTTGGACAATTTTTTTTCTGTTTTACATTTTATTCTGCATCTCCTGCAGTCAGCAAACCGGTCACTATCGTAGTGCACGCAGCACGTGTGTGTAAGTATTGTGAAACGTGAAGGCAAGTGTATCAACAAAACGTTTACTAGAAAACAGGAATCAAAATTGCACAATAGCAGAATAAAACTTTAATGTACGAGCTATAAAATTTTAGGGACGAGCAGAACCCGTCAGGATTATGTTTCATGACAATTATTTCAACAATAAAGCTACAACCTCACCACAGCCTTACCACTCGGCCAACGTGTCAAATTGTCGTGTGAGTGTGAAAAATTTTTGTAGGCCGTTAGCTACAGCAACGGTTGGAAGGTGAGAAGAATGTAGTGGTTAATAGAGATTTAATGGCATTGTTTAATCGTAATAATAGTACAGACCAGAGATACTTTCGACGCAGCACTAATAAAATAACTCAGTAGACACATCACAGACAGAAGAGCGTTTAAAAATAGTTTAAAACGTGCACCTACTCCAGTGTTGGCCAACAAACAAAAGTCTCAGCCCAATTAGACCGAATAACAAGTAACAACAATAATTAATTAATATTACCATAGCCGCATCGCATTAGTACACGATTCTGACCAATCAATAGAACAGTTAATAGACCACCGTGATAATCTTACATAAGTCACTTGCTGTAATAAACTCTGTAATAAAGTGTCTTCGAGCGCCACAGAGAATAACTATTGTCGAATTTCAGCAAATACACGCCTCTGCCAGGGTAAACATGGGAGCCAGCGTAGACCTGAGACCCAAACACTGGTTGGTTGGAGCGTGGAATACATAAAAGAGGTACCTCTTCGTGACAGTCCCTGCGGTAGACTGGAACAATCTCGTCTATCTGAGGTCTGTCGGCTGCCTTTTCCTTCGTCACACTGCCCTTCTCCAAATCATCCGCTTTCTGACCGTCTGTGTTGTTGATCGACGGTGACTCTAAAGTGCACCTGTGCAATGCTGCATACATGGCCATACCCCCGTCGCCCAACCCACCAGAAGGGAAAATTTTTCGCTCTTTTCTGGCAAAATATGCGTAATTGATTTCAAATACTAAACCAACAAATAATACAGTCAGGCACTTAACGCCGTTTATGGTACCGACACCATTTAAGGTGCCGGTACCATATGTGGTACAGGTACCGTAGGTAGTGGTACCATATGGTACCGGCACCATATATGGCACCGTCACCATATATCGAACCCCCACCTTCGGGGCCTGTGGTGGTACCATATAAGGTACCGGTACCATACCATAAATGGTACGAAATCTGAACAGAGTGGTACCATATATGGTACCGGTACCGGTAACAACGCGAAACTGGGGATACCATAAGGTGACGGTAATGGTAGCGGCACCTTATATGGTGTCGGTACGATAAACGGCGTTAAGTGCCTGACTGTTATATCAGAAAAAACGTATTAGTGCCACCTATACTAAGGTATGTAGCCAGAGAAGATAGGAAGACAGCACACATGTACTAGGTTGCACCCTAGCTAGAAAGGCCAACCCCTGAGACAGTTTAGGGACCCCGACAAAAAACACACTCTCGACCCCCACCTGACGGAAACGGCCCCTCTACCACGTCGGCCCAACCGGTTAGATGTATGGCGAAAGAGAAAGAGTGCAATTAATAAAGAAGTACCGGTAGGCAGTTCCTCGTCCTCGTCCGAGGACTCGCTGATGTGGACGCTGACCGTGTTGCTCTCTGCGATCGTCCACTCGAAGTAGACGCCGAAGCCGATGTCGTAGTTGTCGGTGGCGAACTCCCAGAACAGACACGTGCCTTCCTCGTGCGTCGGCACTCGCACCTAATAAGTACTTTGTATACACTCTGCCACTTAACGCCCTTTATGCTACTGGCATACATGGGCCGGGGGGGGGGTAAGGGGGTATACCCCCCTCGGCCGGCCATAACCCCCCTCCCCCACCCCCCTCCCGGAGGGAGGAAATTTTCGCTTATTTAAGGCAAAATAGGCGTTTTTTTGCCTTTTTTCGGGGGAGCTGAACGGAAAAATTGTTTGTTTCTACCGGTACTGAACCCGAATTCTAGGGCACTAACAACGCTGAAAAATCGCAAATCGCAATTTTTCGGATGAAAAAAAAAAACCGTCAAAAATCGCTAATTTTCGCTCAAATTCAGCTAAAAAGCGCTGTTTTACAGGTGATTTTAGCAATTTTAGTAGTCTGAAATTCGAAAAAAATCGCAAAAATTTGCTGGAAATTACTTGCCTGAAAAAATCGGAGGGGGTTGGAAAAATTGTGTCGGGAGGGGGGGCGATCGGGGGTCTACTCTAAGTCGGGTGGAGACACTTCCGTTTACATGTATGCTAAAAACTGTTCCTTTACATACAATTTTAGAATTTCTGTTTAATGTACGAGTAGAGGGGTTGGAGCCCTTAGGCTCTGCACAACCGTAGCAACAAGACGACAAATCAAGGCATTAATTAAGCAAGTGCTTAAACTCTTTAAATAATGAGATTGAAACATACTTACGCAACTAAGATCACCTTGTAACAGGGGTTCTGGGGGTCTGTTTCCACACAACTTAGTCCAAACCCCAGATCGGTGACCCCCTAACCGAGGCGATTGTTCCGACCCCCTCCGAGTAATTTTGTTCAACAAACTGTGGTTTTTATAATTTCAGACACTAAAATCGCTCGTAAGACAGCGCTTTTTAGCTGTATGCGATGTTTCAGTGTTTCAGTACCGAACCCATCTCCCTAGAATTTGGGATCAGACCCCGGTCGGCGCCAGACCCCCATCCAACCACCTCCCCGCAGATCGACGGATGATATGTTACATGTAAGAAGATGGCTTATTAATTCGGGAGAAAAATGAAGAGTAGAGATTGATTTGACTTACCGTTACCGTCTCTCCGTGTCCCACCTTAATCACGCCCTCACTGCTCTCTTTTCGAATCACGTTTTTGAATTCTTGAATGTCCTTTCTCGTCCACATGGAAGCGGGCGCAATGGCCGGGTTAGCTGAAACAGCTTCTATTGCAGACACTACAGTGACCAAAATTTGCATAATGCAGTGCCGACAGCAAAACCAAGCAGCAGGCACAGCTGAGCGTGTGAGTGAGATGAGACTAACATGCAGGGCACAAAGAAGCGTGCGAAGACCGGCGGGCCAGAGAGGCAGGCAGGCGATGACAGAGTTACAGTACGCAGCGAAACGGTAGGAGCTTACAGTGACAGAAAAATCCCAGCCGACCATGCAGGGACGGCACTACAGAAGCAAACACTCAGTCAACCAACCAACCACCTCTGTCAATCTGACATGGACAACGGGCTGGGCTCTCACCTACCTCCCCTTCAGTCCGCTCTACCCCTGAGCAATTTTCGGGAAGGACGAAAAACGGCCGAAAACCCAGCATTTCCCCAACCCCCAGAGCATTCCTCCATCCACATCCAGCTTTTTGACAAAATTTGACAACCAGTACGCAAGCACGATGTCCACATACATGTAATAGCGGCGGGCGAGGATGAGGGGTTTCCGTCAGGTGGGGATCGAGGGTGAGCGGGTTTCTCCCGGAGGGGGTAAAAAATTTCAAAAAGTTCCAAAACGCCTGGAAACGCGTTTTTAGCAAGTTTTTCAGTTAGGAGGCTAAAAATCGCTATTTTAAGTGGCCAAATAGCGTTTTAGAGCTAAAAACACAGTCCAAAACGATAAAAAGGGCTTTCCAAAACACCGATTTCTCTTAAATACCAGGAACGGAAACGCCATATTCGGTTCCCAAAGGTTTTTTCAATCGAATTTTAAGCTAAAATTAGTGATTTCTGAGCCAGCTTGTTAGTACTGCAGCCGCTACAAGTACTTGTATTTTTGGGTCGGGGGTCCCTAAACTGTCTGTGGGGCATACTTAGGCCGGGGGTGAGGGAGTTTGCCCTTTCTAGCCGGGGGTAACCCCCAAATCCCTAGTACACGTATGATTGTCCAAGATAAAATAAAAAGCTTTCTCTATACTGCCTACTTCGAATGGTATTTTTGGCATTTCCACTTTCAGCGTCCATACTAACAGACAGTGAGGAGAAATCTGGTTGTGTGCACCGAAATACAGGTGTCGACGGCCGGGGCGGCTAATTCTAACGAGCTGCCTGCCTTTCTAGAAAAGACTCTACTCTATCGATTCGAGTCGTTCCTAGGCTTTATTAAAGCTTCATTATCTACGTCTTAGTTGCCGCGTGCCAGCACTGAAAGGCACATCAGGGGAGGCAATAGCCAAGGAAAAAGCCGAACTTCCAACAGGCTCAATCAGACATGCTTAAGCTAATTAGAGCTAGTTCGAAGAAAGGAAAACATCCATCACCGATCCTCAACTATTACTGACCGTCCGACAGATGGTCAGTCACTCATATCTCGACAGTGTCGCTTGGACGTATAGACCAATTTCAATATACAATAATAGAAGGTAATTGTGACGCGACACCAAGCACTGTCGAGAAATCTGTGACTGCACTCGTTCTTCTAATCAATCATCGTCCGTCTGTCCACTTACAAGGCAGTTCCTCAGCTTGTGATTCCTCCGAATCAGACTTATCAGAGCCGCTGTCATCATCATCCTGATTTTTGGCGATTTTCGAGCTCAGATGACACTGCGCCAATTGGTCTGTAGGAGGACTGGTTCCAGGCTGCTGCATTGCTGACTGTTGAGCATACACTTGCGTCATATACTGTTGGTAGTGTTGTTCTTGCAATTGTTTGACCAGCTCTTCTTGCTAAAAAATTGCATACTACGGTACATATCACCAGCGGCAGTAATTTATTAGGCAGAAATCGGTTAACCGGTTTATGATTTAGTTTTGCGCAGAGTGAGTGACTAAGGCGATAAAGGCAAACAGCGATTCCCAGAATGATGAGTCAGTGATGTGTCTGTGACAACAGAGGCCGAGCCATATCGTCCTTTTTGCTTGGCTGAGAGAGTGAACCTTTTAAACTCTTGACAGCTGCAAGGCCCACCAGTTGACAGACACAATAAAGCCGAAGCCAGACAGACAGACTGCGTTTGGCTGACTTTTCCCAACGGGCTGCCAAAGAGAATGCTCATTAACGACCTGCCTGATGATGTGCTCATCTACTTGTTTCGCTTTCTCTCGTTCAGAGAGCGCGTGCGATGTGAAGTGGTCTGCAATCACTGGCGTCAAATCCTACTGGGAAGTTTCTCCAAAATTCGCTCGCTCAATGTGGCGGAGTTTCTCAAATTTGGAAACATGCGTGACTACTACCAACAAGTATTTCTCTTGTACCAATCTGCCAAGCATAACTGGTTTCAAGTGGCATTTACAACTTTGTGTCTTGTGATAAATTCATAATAAAAGGAGCGGCACCTGACAGGTCTGTCAAAAGTAATAAAATTTCTAGGATAACATCAACTTCGTACCAACCGTGGTGGGTCTGGTGAGTCGCTGTGGACCCTATGTGCAGGAAATAAGCTTTGGCTGCCGCTGGCTCAAGATCACCCAGGCGATCATAGACACCATATCCCAGTACGTAACAAGAAGCCACACAGTGAGCAGAACAAACCCCAAACAGCCTTTCAGGTACTGTAACCAACTGGTAAGCCTGAATTTGGCATGCACCATCCTGAGCGCTGATATTCTGCCAACCTTGGACCAGTTGGCTGAACAATTGCAAGTGTTCTCTTTGGAAGAAACAAACTGGGTGCATCCAGCAGACGCACAGAATTTGCACCTGCTCTTCTCAAGAATGACTAACCTACGCAGCATCAATTTGCGCAGAGCTCTGTTCGATCTGAGCACCCTGCCTCAGCTGCCAGAAGCACTGAGGTAAGCGCGATCTCAAAGTCAATTGACAGACAGTGGATGTGTTTAGAGAGGCCAATTTACATGGAACACGCAACATCACGCTTGATGTGCTGCATCAGTTCCTGACAACGCACACTCAGCTTGAGGCAATGGAAAAGAAACGCCGTTCCTATATCAATTGATGCTTGTAGGTTCTCCAGTTAGGAGCCAACAATCGCATCGATCAAACCACCATCGATATAGTGAGCAATTTGACGCAACTGAGAGTGCTGGAATTGAGTTATACCAATCGCATGCCAAATGACTTGCATTTGCAAGTGTTGGCCAACCTAACCAGGATCGAAGAGCTCTACTTGCAAGTATAACGTAGGTTCTACTTGCCTTGCTTGCATGCAATAATATTCAGTATAATATGTCCCTGAACGACGCCAGCTTCTCTGCTCTCTGCCACAATCTGCCGCAGTTGAGAATCCTTAATGTGACCAGCTGCCAACGGCTCTTTGACTACTCTTATCTGCGTGAATGCAAAAAACTGGTCCGGTTCACAGCCGGCAACACGCCGCAAATCTGTGACGATGACCTTACAGGCAGGATCAGCCAGTAGCTATAAGTCAGCTTTGGGCATTTTTTGCAGAACTGGCCAGAAACGGAAAATTGGAACATCTGTCACTGGTGAAGTGCTTCAATGTGACCACAGATGGAGTTGTTAATGTGACCCAAAGATGTCCTCTAAAGGAAGTACTACTGCTCAAAGTGCACATCGTGTGAGTGTGTAGTGCATCTCTGCTTTCAGATCTCGTTGGCTCAGTGTGCTTCAGTGACTGATGCGGCTTTGATAGCTGTAGCTGCCAGTTCCGAGCCAAAGAGTGTTATATCTTTGCAAGGATGCAATATAACAGACCAGGCAGTGATGGCCCTGACACAGTTGGACACACTGCAAAGCCTCAAAGTAGTAGATTCTTTCATGGGATGATTCCGTAAGATCGATCTGCATGCATAACAGGAGTTGGACGTGAGTTACAATCGATTTGTGACTGATCAATCGATACTGGTGTTGCACGATGCTCTTCGCCGAATCGACAAGCCGAACGAATCGCGGATGACCCTCTACGTCCACCAAACACAAGCCACCAAGGCAGCTGTCAAGCACGTCGAAGACTGCATCAAACTTGTGCTGTGATGTATTACATAAGGTCAGTGGCATACATGGGCCGGAAAAATGCGTTGGGGTAGTCGAAATCCGAAAAGTTGGGGTGGGCCTACCGGTTCTAGGAGTCGCGGCGATTTTGGTGGGTCGGTGCAGGAACAAGAGTCTGCTTTAGGTGGGTGGGATGGTTTGGGGGTCGAGCCCAAGGTGGGGGTGGGCAACCCCCGCGGCCCTTGTATGGTCAGTGGATTCGGCGAACGGGTAGGCTGTAACTTTACGAGTTGTTGTTGTGTAATAAGTAGTTGTTTGTATGTATTATTATTATTACGTTTGACTTGTAAGATTCGTTTAAGATGGACCAAGAAATAGTCGATATTCTAGACACATCAATCTACCTTGACCTTTTCATTAGTCTAATAGATCGGTCAAAGTAAACAAATACCTGGTCAGGGCTGCCGGGGAACTGTTGTTCTGCGTAGGCGCGAAATTGATGGTAGGTTTGTTGGTTGAGCGCGTCCTGGATTTGCTGCCTGAAACGAAACGAGCTTTCCATTCGCTCAGCAATGTATTGATTCAGACAGGCTCGTTTTTATCCAGTTCACCACCTCTCTCGCCACTAATTTTATTGCTGCACCCACGCACTCTACCCAGATAGGCAGTACCTTTCTTTGTACAACTTAATTCTTAAACGGACAAAATTAAAACTAAAGCGCGGGCAACAAATTTACCGAAAAAATGAAACATTGCTCAGCTGAGAGGCTGCATTTTCTAGATTTTCCACCAGATAAATCGAACCTACTTTTGAGCTTCGAATTTGAGCTTTTCCTGCTCGGAGCGTTTCAGTCGTTCCACCTCCTCATACTCGGCTTTTTGCTGGCGCTGTCGCTCTAGCTCTTCCTGTCTGCAACCAAACAAACAAATTAGCCAATTCCCAGGACAATTAGGCGCCGACGGAGGAGAGGAGGAGGAGGAGAGGCAAAGCCAGAAATAGTCAAGGAGGTGCTGCGGCGGTGGCAGCCGTGTGGAGAGAGCTTGGGCTTGGCGTCCGGCACGCTTACTAAGCTAACGACACATGGGCAGGCAAGCGTGAAACGTAGCAAAATCGATAGAACTGGCGCTTATCCCACCAAACTCTGGCTCTAACTAATAACCGTCCACTTTGATTGATGCAGTCATTTAGACCTTTCTTTTCAAAACCTCGTCTCGTCTGATCTCAAGGTGTAAACTCGGATAGGACAAACCTTTGATCTGCTTAGTATTTGGTCTTTAATAAAAAAGTTACTTACTAATTCAAACAGATATGGGTAAAAGGCACGGATTTTTTTGAACTATAATGCTATGCTACGTATAAAATTGAATTGAATAAAGAGCAAGAGACAAATTTTCTGCTGTCATAATACGACTGTTTTTTGTCTTCTCCTGAACCTTCAACAGGCTCTGACTAAGACAACATGAAGAACACCAACACAACAGAGGCGAAAACAAAATTATATTATTTCCCAATGGAACGGGCTGTTTTCTAGCAAAATGGTACGCAAAAACAGGTCTGATACACATAGCTACTCAGTAATTAAAAAATACGCTGCAAAGGAGTCTGAAATTTGAGACCATTCGCCACCGTTCATTAGAACTGATAGGATTTAACAGAACACTTAGAAAGAGCACGGCTGAGTAGGCGACAAATAGTAGAGGCTAAGGTAAGGTGGACATAGAAAAGGAGTCTCACTCTAGTCTGGTCTGGTGTTCGATCTCCTTCTTCCTCAGCTCGACGAACTCTCTGAAGGGCGGACAGACCTGGTCGAGCAGGGCCACGAAGCCGGCCATGGCTTCCTCCTTGCTCTGCTCTCCCAACGACTGCCAGGCAGCTCTGAAATTAAGAAGAGAACGTAAGAGAAGTGGCACCAGTCTGTCTGCGGGTTGACGCAGAGAAGAAGAAAACGGACGGATTCACACACCAGAGGGTCATTAGCCCGTCCATTAATGCATTGGCGGCTGCCGAGTCGGTGGTGTTGCCGATAAAATGGAACCATTAAGCCGCACGCACACTCTCATTAAGTTCTAATTTGATTTGCTAACTTCCCTTCCTTCCAGCCCGCCCTTCCCCTGCAGAACGCATTCAAATCAGTCTATTTTTCGGTCTAGGTAAAGTGCTAATATAAAAAAAAACAGATACACCCGACTCAGACATGGGCTAGCATTTCGGATGAGGGGGGGTAGAATTTTCAATTCCTGAGGGGGGTAGGAACGCCTGCGGGGGCTGAGGGGGTGGTAAGCGGAAAAGTCCGAATTTTTGCAAAAATCAAGGGTTTTTTGCTTATTTTTTATTAAAATAAGCTAAAATAAGCTATTCTGAGCTCATTGCACCTAATCAGGGCATAATTTTCTATACAAAATTCTTCCAAAAAGATTCCTGAAGGGGGTAGCGTCCGACTATGCCCCCCTTTGCCCATGTCTGACCCCGACACCGTATCCTATCAGATGAGCCGCGAAATCCTTAAAGCTCGGAATTTCAACGTAAAATAAACTAAAATGCAAAAAACGTCAAGAACTAAAACTAAATAAAAAGCTCCTAACCTATGTAAGTGAAAGCATTGAAACAATCTTAGAGAGAGCTACGATCAGTCACCGAATGCCAGTCTGTCAGTGAGTGAAGCCTATCTGCAGAAGAGCGTTTCGCCCAGACAGAGAGCCATCTATATCTATTGACTTAGCCTAACAAACCAGGGAAAAAGCTGTCGAGAGGGAGTAGAAAAAAGAAGAAAAACGAACATACGAAACTAGATGACATTGAGAGGGAGAGGAGAACCTACGTAGGTCGTAAATACCATAGTGGACTGCCAGGACAGCAGGGCGGCCAACAAGCAATCAGCGGTTTTTACGCCCTTCACAGCAATTTGCCCTCACAATATGTCATTTAGCACCACTGATTGATTACCCAAACCAAGTCCCTCGTTAGTCTCTGCCTGCACTGCCGCTCTACGTAAGCACTGAAGAAGCTCTACTAAAAGATGCGCACACAAAACAATGACGTCACAAAGAGAAGTCCCGGTATTTATGTAAATCCTTTCAGCACCTACGTAGTACGTATCACAAAAACAACAATATGTTGAAGAAGCAGACTAAGAATTTTGCCGCAAACTACAGACAGAATGTGCTAAAGAATGGCGCACCTAACTCTCGAACGGATCTGTCTGAGATGAAATCTGACTGTAATCTTGCATATGTATGACATTTGTTTTGTTGCAGTATATTTTAGTGGTACTTCTTCATTATTAAAACGCTATGCAAAAATCAGGTATTTTTGTTACCTTCCAGTCGCAGTTATAAATCAAAACCTCATTAATTCGACAACTGTGGTCCTATTGATGTGGAACGGTCAGCATTATAACAAAAAATTTGCTTTTTTATGATCAAACACACTCATTTTACGACTCTAATACAAAACATAAATTCGGTTCTAATTATCAATTGCCACAGATGTCATATGAAACTTTGGAATCAATGAAGCAGGTACCGTGCCTTTCATTATTGTGTACAGTAACTTAGAATAACTTTTAAATAGGTCGAGACTACAAATTGTAAAAAGTCCACTGGAAAGAAAAGGGGGAAAACTGCGCTTTTATGCTTTCATTGCTATCTCCAGAACTGATTAAGCTAAACAATTAAAATTTAAATTAAAAATGCCATACCAGATACAACATTACTGCCGACTTTCATACGGATCAGGCAATCCGTTCTAGAGCAAACCACAGTTCTTTTCGGTACTTTAGTAATTACTGAATGCATACGTAGGAATGGCAACAAACGACGTTAAGCCGGCCGGCCAGCAACACGTAGTTCAAAGGCATTGAAATTCAAAATTTGACATTCATGTCGACCAGGCAATTCTCGTCACGAACGCTACGCTATCACCCACCATACATGTAACAGGTCCCGGCCGACGTAGGTGGAGGGGGTTTCCGTCAGGTGCGTGTCGAGGGGGTTTCGCCGAGAGAGAGGGGGTCCAAAATTCAAAAAGCTCCCTGGAAATGGGTTTTTTAGCATGTTTTTTTTCAGAAAGGAGGTTAAAAATCGCTATTTTAAGCAGCCAAATAGCGTTTTAGAGCTAAAAAAAAGAAAAAATAACGATAAAAAGTGCTTCCAAATACACCGATTCCTCTTAAACATCAGCAGCGGAAACGAAAAGCTCGGTTTCCACAGGCTTTTCAAGCGAATCTTAAGCTAAAAATTAGTTCATCGGTTCACCTTCAAGCGATACATGACAGACATCACTCCAACCGATCTACTCGGTACCATATCGGTATATATTTAGTACAATTAGGAATGATAACGTGTCAAACAAAACGGCAAAGCCCCGACTTCACGAAGAAGGCTTCAAGTTGTCTACATAATGAAAAAATAAGTAAACAAATCGATTCGGCCGGCAATCAGCACAGCAACTATTATCAACCATTCTTCGACTAATACTATAGCTTCGGCTTCTTATCAGGACCACCACCCCAGTCTAGAACCATCGGCCTTTAGTCAAGCTCCTTTTTAGGCCTATAATTTTGTGGTCATCAACACTGGGCTGAGCCACAGACGGCGCACTACACTGTGCAGGTACAAAAAATCCCCAATCCAAAGCCAACTTCATAAAGAGACCAACGTATTCTTTATACTTTGTTGCCGTCGTTATTACCCCTTCCAATCAACGGTGATTAGGTTAAAGGTGCAGAACTCTTACTTTGTGTGAAAAACAACGCTTCAGACGAGATTCTTAAGTACCAGCTCCCATACCAATTGGACAGAAAGAGGAGAGGACAATCGGTGCTTCAGTGAGTGGGTGGAGCGCTCAAAGCGGTCGGATTTGGGTTTGGCTGGCTATCTATCAGTCAGATGGAGGAATCTAAATAGAGCCAAATGGGCTGGCACCCCCGAGGGTTAAGTCTAACAGTGGCATCATTGCTGCCAGATTGTGCTTGGCCAATTTCTCACCATCACTGATACGGCCGTTGACTGATGGCTCGGCCAGAAGCCGCCGAGAGTTGGCCGGGCGTCGGGGGCGACAGAAAAACCAAATTAAGCCTAAGAACTGGCGCCGCACCGATAACACCGCTCTCACTGACTGACCAGATCTTTGCGCAAATAGAGACAAACTGATAAAAAGGAGAATTCAGAGAGAAAGACTCCACCCAGCCGACCGAACCAGCGATGCCGGCGCGCAGTTGGTCTGGGAAAATAAAGTTAAAAGCGCCGAAAATGGCAATCGATTGCCGACTACCGCTCTGACACTCCCGTCGCAAATGCCAGTTGAACCGACCGATCAACCCTTAACCCTCGCCCGCTCACTTCCTTCCTACCCTAGACACACACCACAGCACAACAATTCTGCCAGCCTTTGACTTTGGCACAGTTACGCCGGCAACAACACCATTCTGGCATACACGTACGTAACAGGGGTTCCCCTACTCGACACAGGCCAGCACCTAATGACGATTTTCTACACCCCCGGATTTTTCCGCATTTTTTGCAACTTTATAGCATTTCGGACAGTAAAATTGCCTGTAAAACAGTACTTTTAGCTGTATTCGAGCTCAAATGTGCGCTTTTTTACCCCCTCCTCAGAATTTGGACTCAGACCGCCGGCCGACGACGCCCCAACCAACCGTAGTCGAATGACCTGTTGTTACATAGGGGTAGAGTGGCACTCAGTGAAATGTAATCGTACGCCATATTTGGCACCGCAACCGCACTACCTACGCACCCACTTCGATCGAGTTTGTTGAAGGTTCCTTCCGACATACAGATAGGTTACCATACTCGTATCAGAAACAGATAATCTGCCGAAGCAGAGTTGAAGAATTTTCCCAGGCCCGGCGAATCAGCTCAAATTCGACTTGGTGCAAAAATGGCTAAAAGTGTATGTTCGGGATAAAAAGACTTGGACTGAAATACCGCTAAAAAGCTGTTGTACAGGCAGTCATAGCTTTAACTTTATCAACACTAATGGTTAGTAGTCAGAACAGACAGTCCAACCAATCACTCGGCCCTACAGAAAGAGGTAGGCAGGGCCGATTGACCGGCTACTCACCCACCCTACGCGTGTTCGAAATAATCCAATTACATAACGGCTCCGCAAATAATTACCTCACTCTAGAGAAAGCAAACCTTGTTTAAAACAACCACCAGTACGTTCGCAGAGATTGCTTGCTTGAAATTGCAACAAATGCAAAAAAAATTAGTCTACAGAAAAATCGTCCGACCTAGTGGGTTTGCCTTCGGGCGGTGGGGTGGTGCCACTCTGGTACATGTATGGTTTGATCAGCGTTGGTAGAAATTGCAAAACGATTGGATTGGAGGATAGAAGATAAAAAAAGAGAAGGGTTAAAAAGGAAACCGCACTTGCGATCGTTTCCGATCCAGTCGAAGAAACCGGCATCGGGGTCAGCCTCAGCCGAGTACTTGCCGAACCTGACCTGCTTGGAGAAGGCAGCCAACTTTATCCGCACGTCGTAGGGCAGCTGGAAGTCACGGTTCTCCTTCTCTGCAACAGCAAACAACAGCTCTATCGGTCACTGCACGTGCACACAATCACTCGCTTAATTCAACTATACTTCTAATTTCTACAAAACTGTGTTACTTTTAAAAGCAAAGGTTTCGATACAAAACACATTCTAACCCGACGCCATTGGCAGAGGTTGGTATAAGGCAACAGGACGACAGTCAAAGCCAGAGGAAGTTAAAGTTCGACGAGGAGGTTAAGCACCATACATCAGTGACGCACCTAACGCAGTTAATGGTACTGGAACCATGGTACCCCTACCTTAGCATTGGTACCTGTACCGGCGGAGGCGGCGGGGAGTAGCGCCTACCGGCGAGGGGGTATGGACGGCCCAGGGGTCTTTGGCCGGCGAGAGGAGAAACCCACACATGTAACAGCTCCTGGCCGAACTGGGGGAGGGGTAGGGGTTACCCTCATGTGGGGGCCGACGGGGGTTTCGTCCAGAGGGGGTCCAAAATTTCAAAAAGCTACAAAACCCTTGGAAATGCATTTTTAGCACGTCAAAAAAACAAGCAAAAAATGACAAAACGGGCTTAGAAAAACATCGATTTCACTTAATTATCAGCTGTGGAAACGCCAAATTCGGTTTCCAAAGGTTTTTCAACACGGTCAGCGTGCACATCAGCGAGTCCTCGGACGAGGACGAGGAACTGCCTACGGTACGGTACTATTAGGCGACGCCGATTAGGCTAAAAATGGCCATTTTTGGAGATTTTCACTTTTCTGGGGGCGGGATTGGAATAACTCTGGACCAACACAACCGATCAGGCTGAAATTCACATATATGGTGTAAAATTTAGTTTTACGTCGATTGAGACACATAAGAACCCTGAAAAATTACAAACACCATATATGTGAATTTCAGCCTGATCGGCTGAGTTGTTCCAGAGTTATTCCAATCCCGCCCCCAGAAAAGTGAAAATCGCCAATAATGGCCATTTTTAGCATTTTCGGCCAAATTTGATGGTGTATAACTCTGGAACCGGTCCACCTAGAAGAAATATGAATACATTTTTGAAATCCCCGAGGTCTGTAGATTATAATTCACTGAAAAACTCGCGTTCACCCCAACTACAGGAAAAGCTGATTTTTTCCGTTGCGCAGATTAGCATTACCATGGCGCGTTGCGCAGAATAGGTTGCACCAGAGTACCGAGCTCGAGCCACTCTACAACTTTGGTTTTGAGGCAAGAAGCGCTCCGATGCACCCATAAGGAGTTATTCGCAAAAAACCGCCAGTCCGCTCATTTTTGGCAAGGACTATAGGGCCGCTACTAGTACTTGTATTTTTCGGTCGGCTGTCCCTTAACCTGTCTCAGAGGGGGGTGAGGGGGTGGTCTTTCCTGGCAAGGAGATAACCTCCAAACCCCTTTGTACATGTATGGATGGGGAAACCTCCCTCACCCCAGGCAGACATGGGCTAGCATTTCGGCTGAGGGGGGTAGAATTTCCAATTCCTGAGGGGGGCTGAGGGGGTAGGAACGGGGGGCTGAGGGGGTGGTAAGCTAAAAAATCCGATTTTTGGCTAAAATCAAGGTTTTTCTGGTTATTTTTCAGTAAAATATGTTAAAATAAGCTATTCTGAGCTCATTTGCACCTAATCAAGGCATATTTTTATCATAATTTTCTATACAAAATTCTTACAAAAAATTCCTGAGGGGGGTAGCGGCCGACTGAGGCAGGTAGGTCAGAGCCTGAGGGGGGGCCAAACCCCCCCTTAGCCCATGTCTGACCCCAGGCCCATGTATGTCCAGCGCTTAATCAAATACCGCTCAAAATTGCTATAAAGTTCTATCTGACATTCAATTACAGTTTGCTCACACGCTAAATGTGGTCAGCCTAGCCATACGCGTTATCTCTGGAACCGTTTAGGGTAGGAGATATAAATCTAAGTAACAACGCACTCACCAAACTCAACGACTCTAGAACTGAATCCCTAAAATACCTACCATTAAGCTCATACATGTAACAGATCATCCGCCGAAGGGAGCAGGGGGTTGAGACGTCTGGTGCCGGCCGGAGGGCTGAGCCCAAAATCTACGGAGGGGTTGGGCTGAGCACAAAAACACGATCAAAAATCGCAATTTTTCGGTTAAAAATCGTCAAAAATAATTTGGCTAATTTGGACTGATATACAGCTAAAAAGTGCTGCTTTGCAAGCTATTTTTTGGCAATTTTTGTGTCTGAAACTGCAAAAATCGTAAAAATTTTCTCAAAAATTACTTGACAGAAAAACCGTAGGGGGGGTCGGTAAAATCGTCTCGGGGGTCCCTATCGGGGGGCTCTGGCCTAAGTCGGATGGGGGCAGACCCCTTGATATAGGTGTGATTAAGCTTAATCTCAACTTTGAAAACAACTCAGAACGATGAATGAATGTTAAGATAAGTGTTTTGTTCACTTCATACCTGAGAGTATAATAAGTGCAAGGTGTCATTTATTTATCTAACGACTGATTTGTGGAATACATGATTCTTAGCCGTTTCCACTAACTCAATTTGCATCTTTTCCCGTAGAATTAGGATAGAATTGTAGCCAAGAGCCATATCTTGACGGCCAGACAAAAAACACTCAAAGCTCCGCTCTTCTAGTAACGAAAAGAACTCTTATCAAGAGTGGTTTTGCAATTTTTATCGTCGCTGCGCGCTTACAAAAATGTTCCGCTCTAATGCAATAACAGGGCTGGGTTTTCGATAGTGAAAAAAGTGCAATAAATTTTCTTATTCAGCACATATGTTTTGGTAGGATTTCGTGCTTTCGTTTTCGGTTAGACATTTGTGTCAATCAGACCAATTCGTACCGCATGTAAGCTGCTCTCTTGGAACGTTCAGGTACAGTATTTTCGGCATAAATGGCTGCGCTATATAGCTTCTATTCAGCGCATATGGTTTTGGTACGAAAACTGCTGACATGTTTATAAAAAAACTTCTTCGATCATGAACAAACGTTCCGTCTCAAAAAGTTTTCTACACTTTTTATTTTCTTCAATGGATAAAAGTGATACCCTTAGTAGTAATAATTAACATGGCAGGCACACTAGCTTATTATAGCACCGCATCTCCCCTGAGCTCATTTACACCTAACCTAGGCTAACTTCTATCCATACATGTAACAGCTCCGAGCCGACCTGCGGGAAGGGGGTTTTCGTCAGGTGGGGCGTCGAGGGGGGTTTCACCCAGAGGGGGTCCAAAATTTCAAATAGCTCCAGAACGCCTGGAAATGCGTTTTTAGCACGTTTTTTCAAAAAGAACGCTAAAAATCGCTATTTTAAGCTGCCAAATAGCGTTTTAGAGCTAAAAACAAGCAAAAAATGACAAAAAGGGCTTCCAAAAACACCGAATTCTCTTAAATATCAGCAGTGGAAGCGCCAAACTCGGTTTCCAAAAATTTTTCAAGTGAATTTTAGCCTAAAAATAGTGATTTCTGAGCCAGTTTGTTAATACTGGAGCCACTACTAGTACTTGTATTTTTTGATCGGGGTGAGGGGGTTGGCCTTTTCAGCAGTGGGGTAACCCTAACCAAACCCCCCAGTACATGTATGCTTTTATCATACTTTTCTATGCAAAACGCTTCCTAAAAATTCCTGAGGGGTCGGCAGCGGCGACTACAGGGAGGCAAGTCAGAGCCTGACGGGATTAACCCGCTCAGCCCCCTTTTCCCATGTTTGACCATTACTCTACTAAGTAGCGACAAAATATGGGAACCATATAATATATTTTTAGGTGTCTGATGACTATTATTAATATTACTATTATTATATACTATTGTTGCAGTATTTCATATATATTTACCCTCCTTGCCCAAGCATGGAGCAAGTTGAATGAATGGATGAGCACTGAGCTAGCATGTTAACCAACCTCTGTAGAAGTTGACTCCTAATCTGTAGAGCTCGTCCACAGTGAATCCTAGGGTCAGTTCGAGGACTGAGGGGGATTTGGTGTCGGAGACTGCTGGCTGCACCTCCTCTTCTCTCTTCAGTTTTTCTGTTTCATTAGCTGTGTTCGGTTCCGCAGACGCCGTCATTCTAATACTCCTCACAGATGCACGCAGTTACTCTCGAACTTGCAATGCTTTCCAATTATAGACTAATAAAAAGTAAATATAAAATTAAAATTACCGCTTTTTAAATTGAAACAAATCCTACAATATGGAATCCTACCCCCGTCTGCTAAACTTTTGCTCTGCTCCTCTACATAGTCACTAACTATAGAAACGGGATTGAAATCTGATTCCTAATGAATGAATAACTTTTCCGGAATGGATTCTATTTACAGCCAGTTGGAAATTTTAAGCGAAATTTAAACCTGGGATCGATAGTATAAACATTCAGATTCAGGTCTCATGTTCAGATTCAGAACTTTTAACTAAGAAATCCGAGCTTTATAATATCAAAGTTGACGCCAGATCCAGAATTCAGGTCTGAAACTTGAATCTGAATGTTTATAATATCGACCCCAGCGAATTTTACGATATTCGTCCTTGCCAAGGGGCTAATCAGTTTACGAAGCCTAAACGGACACGATTTTGAGTAAAGTAATACTAAACCATGCTTGGTCTTGTGTTGTGCTCGAAAATTAGCATGCATAACATGCAAGAGTAGCGCTCAAATCCTTATCCCTTTCCAATATTTACGAAACATTACAGGAGGGATCTATGATGAACAGTTGTTTCCGTACGGTGGCGGTTGGGTTCTGGGGATGTATTCCACGATATCACCAAGTGTCCACGTTTGCCAAATTTACTGTCTAACAGCAACAATACGAACTAGCAGCAGGCAATTCAGAAGGAACCGCAACCTACTGTACGTACATTGTGCCTCCTTTAAACATCAATTCTTAGCCTTCGAGTTTCAGCAGACTGGTAAAGCTATGTAACATTTGTACATTTCGAGTGTATTCACCTCACCAAGTACGCACATGCATGCAGGCAACAGTCAGAGAATTGACTCCATATTCCCAAGTTCCGTTCCCAAATTATATAGCGTAAGTGCTGACTGTACAACGAGCAGAAACGGTCGGCAAATGTTGAGCGCGCCAGTTAAATCTAGCAAAATTATTCATATTTTTGACAACTGCAAAGCAAGAGAAATCCAAGGCCTTTAGAGCAAAATCTGGCAAGGTTGTGTTCTGCTTATCACCCCACAATTCGGTTTTCCGGATGCTCATTTTTTGAGTGATTGCCTGCTCTGATTCTGCTGACCAGGCTTTCGCCTTTTACGAAAAAACCGTATGATTACAGTGATTTGTGATTGTTGTAAGCTTTTATAGCTTTTCGAGGAGATCAAAGATTCTCATAGTGTCTGCAGATGACGACACTGCAATAAAGAATGTGTCGTCGAAAGGGTAAAACTATTACACACTGACACAACAAAACCAAAGCTATAATCGGTTTACAAAAGCGCAAGAGAGCAGAGTCAGACAGGTTTTGCGTCG
>JASANB010006542.1:0-22722 GCA_030248155.1 Sabatieria punctata
AATATCAGGTTCATTTATTTGTCGAACTTCCTGCTACAATCTATGTTGATTAACAACAGATTCAGTGCTTTGATTCTAGAAGGTGCAGATTTCTTAACTATGGGATTTTCACTCATGTTTTTGAAATTCCCCCATTTTAGTGCCCTTTGAGCTACAGGGCTGCCCGCTTAGTATGTTATGCCCAATAGCAACACCAATCATTCCTGCAAGTTTCAGGACTGTACTCCTTGTATTACCGAAAAAAAATAAATTTGCGTGGACCACCCTCATTCCTAGTTTTCGGGTCATAAAACCAGTATAAGTCGGAATTTTGACACTAAACTTGCAGAATATTTAGCAAACCATGTTGTTAATTTTTGCTGAAAATTTGAGCCAAATCGGTAAAGAAGTGACTGAGAACGAAACGTTTGAGTGAAGGCCGAAAAAGCGATGGGACATTTTTTTATCTATACTGTATTTACGCTTGTGCGTAGTGTTGGGCTCAGGTTTAGAATGAGGATTTAATTTAAGCATTAGTTCATGCTCTAATCGAGCTTTAAACCTGTGGTTACGCTCAAGTTAAACAAATCAGCCACCCTACCAAACTGATATACTAATTGACGCATACCAGTCGGACGGTAAAATGACACTACAGTATCTATCTACTCAATAAATTCGCGTCGAAAACCGTAAACAAACAATTCAAATGAACAGGGCTTCCGATAGATTCCCGCCGTATAGCAGCTTTCCTTACCCATCACGACCCACAACATCATGGAGGCAGTTTTTTGCGTGGCCCTACAGTCGCTCGAGATGCGGCGTCGCAAACTTCGGGAGCGGGCGATTTGTCTGGAGACGTAGTAGCTGAGTAGAAGGAGCATCGCCAGCGGCAGCAGGTAAACAAGCAGCAGGAAACTGACTGCCGCATACCAAAAGGAATAAAGGTGACTTTTGCGCCAAAACAGTTCTGCATCGTTGCAATCATTCAGTCGCAACTCCCAGAACCGACACACATTGTAGAGAAGCGAGAGAACGAAGATAAAGAGTACGGTGGAGAGTGCCCGACGCCGCGTACTGTAACGACCGACAGCCAATGGTCTGCAGACGGCCAGCCAGCGCTCGAACGTAATCGCCACCAACAGCCAGACTGCATTAGAGTGAAAAATTTGCATAATTGGGTAGAACCGGACGAAGCTGAACCCAACCAGTGCGCGTAGCCAGTGAGCGTTAGGGAAGAAGGGAGCTAGCGGTCCCAGCGAGAACAGGGAACCAGTTAGGATGAGCAAAATGAGGTCACTCAGACTCAGAAAAGCCAGTAAAATATTGATCGAAATTGACCGAAATTGGGGAAGCAAATAGACGGACAGACAGAGAGCATTGAAAGCAATGCCAAATAAGGAAAGTAGCAGCTGGAAGACGGCTATTGCGAGAGAGCAGATGCGGAAGAAATTTAAGGGTGGTTCCGGACGGAAACACGATGAATAGGTGCTGTTGTCGGTCGACATAGTTTGCTAATGGCACGCCAGCCAGGGATATACTTCGATCTCAATTAACAAGCAGTCCTCATTAGGGAGCTGCCGTAATTTCACAATTAAACCCGGTGCGCTTCTCTGAGAAGATTTGTCATGCTCCAACGTTCTGTAATTAAAGTTTATTTTTAAGGTCCTATATTTTTTCTTATCCTTTGTCATCAGAGAGTAGTTTCCCGGGAATCAAAGTCCACGTCGGAATTGCCGGACAAATCAGAAGAAAGGTGCTGTAACCAAACTTGCACTTTCTCTTCAGAAGTGACTGTAGAAGTGCTGGTCAGACTTCTACTGTCAACAGTAGACTGAAGCACGGCAGTCCTGAGCGACTTGCGCATCTTGTGACGTAGTTGTTTCTTGCAATTGTCCGGCGTCGTTTCGCTTTCTTCCAAGATTAGATTGAGGGAACCGGCGCCTTCGGTGTCACACCGCTTCCTTAACGCGTGGACGTTGACCAAAAGATTATCGGCCGAGCTGGAGGAAGAAGACGAGTGTCTCTTCGGCGTAGAGGACGAGGTGGAACCGATAGAATTGATTTGTCGACTGCTGAGATTCAGCGAACACGAGCGCGAATTTCTGCCGCTGCTGGAGATCGGCGGCAACTCTGGCGGCGCGCTGGACCGGATCGACGTTTTCCAGCTGGCCACCGAGAAGGAGGCGAAGCGCCGAAAGTCGGTATTGCGCAGAAGGTAGTGGTAGTGCTGCGGTCGGCAGCAACGGGTCAACACCAACCGAACGCCCAGTCGGAATTTGCTGGAGAAGTGGGCGTAGAAAATGGCAGTAGAGCCGGCGTTCAGCACCACCAACAGATTGCTCAGGTCGCTCAGCACAAATCCCAAACTGTCACTTAACAGGTCCGGTTGAAAGGTCTCCACGAAGTTCAGCACGAATGATAGGGTGTAGCAACAGACGAAAGCTGAAGTTTAAAGGTTTTTTTCTTTTCCAATTTTTCTTAACATGCCGCATCCTCACGTCTAGATACTAACTACATACTATACAACTGGAGGATCGGTTAAGCTAACACCCTTCTAAATCAATAAATCGGTTTGGAGGAGCGAACACCGAGGCTCTGTAAGTACTCTATTTAATACAGTATAGACAAAAATGTCCTATCGATTTTTTGCATTGACTCAAACGTTTCGTTCCTGGTTTCTTTATCGATTTGGCTCAAACTTTCGGGATTTATTACCAAGACAACTAAGTGCATATTGTGCTCGTTTGGTAAAAATTCAAACTCGTGCCGGTTTTATGACCCAAAAACTAAAAATCAGGGTGGTCCACCAAAATTCTAACCTTTAAGGTAATTCAAAGAGTATGGCTTTCAAACTTGCAGGAATTACTGGTGTTGTCATTGGGCATAACATATTGAGCGGCCAGCCCTGTAGCTCAAAGGGCACTAAATTGCGGAATTTAAAACTTGACTAAATGTAACTTTTCTTCGTAAAACCAGTTAAATTACGCTTTTGAAAATTGCATCAAACTTTAACAATACGTACTACTGACTGAGTTGTCATGTTAGCAATGTATCCTGAAAAATTGAGCCAGATCGATAAAGAACTGATTGTGGAGGAAACGTTAGATTGAAGTCCAAAGTTGAGTGTTCTGGACTAAAAGAAAAGTGCGGCTACATCCACAGATTAAGGGGGTCCTATGGGGGTACTCTAGGGGTCTGAGAAGGGGGCCTAGGCCTAGCCAAGTTAAAAGAAGCTAGACGTACCCATCACAACCCACAGCATCATACTGGCAGTTCTGTGTGCTGAGCGCGTTTCACGACACATTCTCCGTCTTTGCTGTCGCGAATTGCGCAGTTGTAGGGAAACCAGCCATCCAAATATCGTAAGCAAAGCCAACGGTACCAAATAGATTATAATCAAAAAGGCCACCGCCGTGTACCAGAAAACATAGGCCAGATTTCTGCGAAGTAACAAGACGGTTCCGTAACACCAATCTAGCTCCAGTTCCCAAAAACGACAGAAATTGTACAGAAGGGAACAGAAAAATACGAACAAGGAAACATTACAAGCTCTAGCACTGGTACAGTAGCTATTAACCACTAGCGGCTTGCAGACAGCCAACCAACGCTCTACAGTAACCACTACTAACAGCCAGACCGAACTACAGTGAAATACAGTAGTAATGGGGTACAAGTAGACTGAACTGAGTCCAATAGCTACTCTCAGCCAACGGTTTTGAGGAGCGAACGGCACGAACGAACCCAACGAAAAGACAGGCACCCCACTCAGCAGTAGAATCAGGTCGCTGAAACTTAAACAAGCCAAAATGAGATTGATAGAAATATTTCTGAAATGCGGCAGCAGAAATACAGACAGCGAAACTAGATTAGAGACAATGCCGAAAAGAGAGAACAGCACTTGTACTGCGCTCAGAAAGAGCGAACAGTAGCTGAACCAGGACAGTCGGAGTTGGGAGGAAAAGACACAGTTGGAGGAGACATTGACCGACACCATTCCCGCCACGTACTGACAGGCGCCGACAGACTAATTTTCCAGCAGCAACACAATTGCTCAGCTAATAATAAAAGATTGGGGCCTACAGGACAACCGTAGGGTGCAATCAAATGAGGGCAGCGTAGAACTCGGAAAAGTTTGAATTTGGTGTCTATAAGATATAGATGCTTTCTTGGAAAACTAGCAGCAAAGGCACTAAGATAATACAAGACCGACTGCATCGTACAATAAATACATATCTGATCACAGCACCTAAGCATTCAAAACTAGGAATTTGCCAGACCGATCAACTGAGTGAATTAGACAATCTCTAATTGCAGAGGCCAATTACAAAGCGAATTTCTGAACTGCTTCATCAGCCACCATTTCAGCTATGGCCAGACTAGAAGTGGCTGCAGGCGACGGTGCATTGCGCACGTGCAGCAGTCGCTGGCCCAGATCGCCGGTACCCGAATCGAAGACGAAATCGTCCACCAAACTGCCGTCCGCCGCCAGCGCCTGTGCCCGTACGCCTGCCGGACCTCTACAATGATTGTGCTAGATGTGGAAAGGTCAAAACGCATCATACCTAGTGACGTCAGAGCGCTTTAATTCAGGCACAAACCGCTGTAGCTGCTTCACCTGAGCATTAATCCAAATTCCACGGTACATTTCGGTCAGACCGAACGAGAAATACTTGAACATCAGTCTCTGCATGCCGCTAAACACAGCCATAAGGAGTTTATATAAGTCTGATTAGGGACGTGAATTCCTGAATCGAAATTTTGAGTTTTTCAAGTTTGAAATTGGCGTCTTCGGATATCTCGGATAATCCAAAATGGGTCTTCGGATAAGCTAAACTCATTTTCGGATCAAGCAGAATAGGTGTTATGTTGCATGTTATGTTTTTTTGACGTGTAAATACTGTAGTTTTGTTACCACTCATTTACTGGCTTTGGCTGGTGTATAGTTTTTAATGGCATAAATGACTTGACTTGACTTGGGTGATGATCGGTTGAAATTATACTTCTATCAAGCTTTCTTATGAAAATTGTCAAAAATTCTAAAGAAATAAAAATTCTGCATAGAAGGCGTTTCATAAACTAAATATAGGCCGGTTCCCTGGTCTTCCAATATAGGTTAACGTAACAACAGTAGCCGTTTATTGAAGAATTACGTAGTAAAAAATTGCGATGGCGAATGGTCACAAATGTTAGTACAACAGTTATACTCATCGTTTTGTAGTGCTCAGATGAGGTCTAAAATTGAAATACGTATTTTTGCGATGTTTCGTTGATGTTTTTCCTTATTTTTGCATTCCGTGCAATAAACTGATTTTGGCGCTTTTTCGCCCCAAAAACTGCTTTCGGATATTTCACCCATTTTCGAATACATCCTAATGTAATTTGTTTCGAATATACAGTATTGTTCCGGATAATCCAGAAATTCATGTCCGAAAGTCTGATAGATTCAGTAGACAGTAGAGTACCTAAAAGCCAAAGCTTCTGCCAAGTCTTTTAGGTTGACGTCGGTGTATTTATAGCCTTCTCGTTTGTAAGCAAGAACCGCATTCGGACCCAACCACACGTCTCCGTTCATGCGCGGTGTGAAATGCACTCCCAAAAAAGGAAAGCGAGGATCTGGAACCTAAACTACGTACTATCACACAACTGTAACAAGACAACCCGACTGGACTGGATAAACCAAAAGCAATTCTTTCAAAGATTTGACACAAAAAATTGTTTGGTATTTGAGGAGAAAGGTTTTAGAGTTGGAAGGGATAAGCTAATTACCGGGTAAATGTTGCCCCGACACAAGTGTCGTTTCTCAGGTTTGAGCAGCAAGTACTCTCCTCTGAACGGTACGATCTTAGGCAGCGGCGAGCAACCGGACAAGGTGGCCACTCGATCGGAATGCAAACCGGCACAAGTGATACTGTACTTGCAGCGCAGTACGTGCTGAATATAAGAACATTTTTCATGGCACCTCTCTAGCACGCACACCTCAGCATCTTTCCCAATAATGGTTAGCGGAAAATCGTTGGCAGTTCCTTGTTTCGTGCTCTCAGGGGCAATGCGGAAGGCAGACACTGGCCACTGAGTGAAAATAGTGCCGCCTTTCTGTGTGAACACATCGCCGAACGATTTGGTCACTACTCCCCAATCCACTATGCCTGTGTGAGGGGACCAGATAGCTTTCAAACCCTAAATTCTGCCTGCTACTGTACTACGCACGTGTGTACCGTTACAGTATATCTACACGCAAATTCGAGCTGTCGGTCCCCAATGCAAAGATCTGAGTCCATGAGACGTTTTCGCACCCATCCGTTTTTTTAAGCAATTTATTTTACCATTTCATCGCTAAATTATTTGTAAACCAGTTACAATGCATCATGTTTTCACTAAAATGGCATTATCATAATGACTTTTCAGTATTCTACCTGAACTTTTAGCCAGCCCCCTTCAGTTCAACTGTTGACCTGGTACATGTGCAGTACGGAATGTACTGTACGTGTTGCTAAGAAAAGCAATGCATAAGATTGTACCTTGCAATGGGGCTCAAATTCAGGTATTCTGCTGCCGTCGATCAGTTCAATATCACGACAGTTGTTTTGCTGGGCTCGTTCAAATAAGGCCTGCAACGGTTTAGCTTTTGCAGCTGATTTCTAGTGGCAAAGCAACGCACGTCCAATCTGTCCACTTCCACGTCGTCTACCGCCACTATCAGTTTTCCCACCTTCTTGTACGGTATACTGTTCTCGTCACAGTACTTGTAACTCAGATCCAGACCTCTCACACACAACTTCGCTTTCAGCGAGCCCGGCGTGTAGTAAATGCCGGCATGAATCACTCCACTGTTGTTGCCGCTCTGATGCGCTGCTAAAATACGTTTTACCAAGTTAGACAGATGGCTATGTGATAAAAGAATATGGTTAAATACGATTTAAAAAAGGTTTATTACAACGCACATGAACACCGGACAGACCAGTAAAGAACCCATAATCCCATCTACGAGATCATGTGATGATTCAATTATTGTTTGACTGTTCCTTATGATCATACATGTAACAAGGGGGTCTGGAGGTCTGCCCCCACCCGACTTAGGCCAGACCTCCCACTGGATGGGGACCCCCGAGACGACTTTTCCGTCAAGTAATTTTTTTGAGCAAATTTGTGCGAATTTTTGCAATTTCAGACACAAAAATTGCCAAAATCGATCGTAAACCAGCACATTTTAGCTGTATTTCAGCCCAAATTAGCGATTTTTGACGATTTTTAACCCAAAAATTGCGATTTTTTCGATTTTTGAGCAGTTTTTAGTGCCCAACCCCCTGCCAAAATTTGGGTTCAGACCCCCGAACGCCCCTCCCCCTTTGGCGGATGACCTGTTACATGTATGCTTATGATGTGTTGTCTGACAGGTCTGCTGATTCACGCAATAAAATACTAGTTCAGTGTGTTCTCTCTCATACATGTAACAGGGGGGTCTGGGGGGTCTGCCCCCCACCGACTTAGGCCAGACCCCCCCCCCGGACGGGGACCCCCCCCCCCCGAGACGATTTCACCGACCCCCCCTCCGATTTTTCTGGCAAGTAAATTTTCGAGCAAATTTTTGCATTTTTTTACACTTTCACACACAAAAATTGCCAAAATCGCCTGCAAAACAGCACTTTTTAGCTGTATTTCAGCCCAAATTAGCGATTTTTGGCGATTTTTAGGCCAAAAATTGCAATATTTCTCGATTTTTGAGCGTTTTTCAGTGCCCACCCCCCCTCCCCCAAAATTTTGGCTCAGACCCCCCCCGGCCGGCGCCAGACCCCCCCCAACCCCCCCTCCCCCCATCGGCGGATGACCTGTTACATGTATGTTCTCTCTTCAGTACTTTCTGCATGTCAAGTCATGCAAGTTGAAAATTTATACAATCCAAGTAGACAATGCACAATTTATCCTTTTCTGTACGTCCAGTACTATTGTACGTATCAGCTCCTTTACAAAGCAGTGTCACTGCAAATCAACTGAAGCAAGCGTTCCTCCGAAATTTGGTAATCGCGATTCAGTTCAACCTGCACCGGCGGCAAGTTGCCGTCGCTGGTCAGACTGGTCATGCGTTCCAATGCCCGCGAGCGCAACGATCGCTTCCGCCGTCCGCGCACACTCACTGGATTGCTGCGAGAGCGCGGCTGCAGATGCACCGGCAGACCCTGGCTGGAACTAGATGAGGAGGATGAATCGGACATCATTCGACGAAAGTAGGGACTGCTCTGCACCCTGGCCGGCTGCATGTTAGGGGACGTGGCAGCGGAAGAGAAGGAAGAGAGCAGTCTATTGGAAGGCGTGTTGGAGGAGGAGCAAGAGAGGGAGAGACTGCCGAATCTGTTGGCCTGTGCAATCAGCAGCAGTCGGCGGTAGCGACTGCCGGACGTGCATCTGTTGAAGATCAGTTGCATGCCGATTCGGTAGCGGGTCGAGCAGGCCAGATAGAAGAGGACGTTGGTGGCCGCGTTCAGAATCACCAGCAGATTGTTGAGGTCGCTCAAACAATAGCCGAGTTCCATTTGAAAGAGCCCGGGCCACATAAACTCCACCACACTGACAATGAAGGATAGCGTGTAGCAGACCACGAACTCTGAAATACTGGCTGACTGGGCAACAGTCACTCAGTCAGACTTAGGGATGCAACTTGGGTATCTTGTATGCCGTATAACACCGGATAGCTTAAACCACTGAATTATTCCCTTTTCCATTAAAACACATTAAAGTTTGCTAATTCTTGATTTCGAAAAAGGTGTTTTAAAATAATCGATTTGCACGACATTTATCTTCAATGTTGAATTTTTGCAGTAGGCCAATTTTTTAATATGTATGTTTACTTTGGCCTATTGACTGTCAAACAGTAACTTAGAGCATTTTTAACGAAATTGTATTGTTTATGGCTGTGCAGCTAAGACTGCACGCCATTCTCTTCTACTAAAATAGCTAAAATACACGCTTATGACGTGCGGTAAGGCGTAAGTCTCTTCTACTAATTACTCGCTTTAAAATCCTACTTAGTGTGTCATATTTTGTGTCGTAACTGGAATCTACATCAGTCTTTGCGACATCTAAACATTCTAACCTAAATACAAGCTTCTCGCTCATTGCAGCATTCTATAGTACAGTGTTAGACCGTTCTAAAATGTTATATGGCACTTCGGCCCTATTTCCCATCCCTAGAGACTCACCAGCCACAACGAACAACATCATGCCAGCTGTCCTTCTGTTGCAGCGTTCGGCCGACAAAATGCCATGTCTCCTTAGCGCAAGGGAGTGGGCGGGCTGGAGCAGTTTGCGCACGATGAGACAGCCGAAGACACACAACAAACAGAGCGGAATAGCATAGACAAAGAGAATAGTGGAGACAGCCATGTACCAGACTCTGTACAGTCGACTGGCATAGAGCAACAGTTCGAACCTGCCACAGTTGTCGGTGGTGAACTGCCAGAAACGACAGACATTGTAAAAGCAGGACACCACCAAGAGAACAAGCACGAGCGAAAGCGCTCTGCCTCTAGTGCAGAGAGATTCGACCAAAAACGGCTTGCAAACCGCCACCCACTGCTCACACGTGATCACCGCCAGCAACCAGACCGACAGACTGTGGAAAATGTGCGCTACTGGGTACTCGTACAGCACCACGGCGGCGTACCAGCCTTGCGGGATGCCGAGCGATCTGCCGAACACGTCAACGAAAGGAGAGGCTACAAAGACAGGCAGGCCAAAGAAGAGCAGACACATGTTGGAGAGGTTGAGAGAGGCGAGCAGCACGTTGATGGAAACGTAGCGAAAGTGCGGTTGCAGGAAAACCAGCGCAGAGAACGAATTGGCGAGCACGCCGAATACCGACAGCGCCAGCTTGAAACAGGCGCAGCTGACCGAGATCAGCCAGTACCACGAGGACAGACTGGCCAGAGGAGAAGCGACACAAGTGGAGTTGTTGGTTTCCATGTTGCCGGTCGGAGTGTCCGTCTTGCTAACACGAGTTTACATCAAATTGGGAGATGAATTAAGAACAGATGACAGGACGCCGCCAATCATGGGCGCGCAATTAAGTTGACATCCCGGTGCTTCCTTCCTGTTCTATTATCACTGGTTCAGTCTGTCTCCTAGTTAGTCCTAATTGCATGTTGCAGCCTTAGTAAGTTGATTACAGTCCGCATGTATGAGTCAGTCAGTACAGGAAAGATGTTGCATAGCATGTACTGTATGTATGTACTGTATATGTATGTATGTATTAGGGGTTTGCCAAACCGATACTGCTGAAAATTAGAGTGCGAACAATACCTGAAAAACCCAATACCCAATGCCCAATACTTGAGACCACCAATACCTAATACTTGCATACCTGGGCCAAAAATTGTATTTCAGTGAACAGGTACATTTCAGTGATGAAGGCAGGATGTTTTGCACTGGGGTTAATATTTGTAAGAGCCACTCTAGATTCGGACTCTGCATTCATCTCATTTTCAACCTAATTAGGAAAAAAGCTCATTTTCTTACGTTGCGCAAATTAGTGTTCAGAGCAAACGTAGCACAGATTAGGATTTACCCCAGGCCGGAGGTCGACCTCGTCTACAACTTTGGTCGTGAGTCCCAAGTCGCTCCGATTCCTCCATAAAAAGTTAAAAAGTTATTCGCAAAAAACCGCCAGGTGCTTTATTTTTTGAACAGACTTTAGTATTAGCAAGAATGCATAAAAGAGTAGCAAGAATGTGCCGCTCAGCGGCCGGCCGAGTGTCGATGCGCTGTACCAAAATCACTGGAGGGGTCGCGAAATTCGCGACCCCTCCAGTAATTTCGGGAGGGGTCGCGATCGCGACCCCTCCAGTAATTGCGCATGCGCTTTATTGCAGCGCAACCTGATTTCTGAGCAAGAATGACGTCAACAAAATGTTTAGTGATTTTCTACAACGGTAATTCATTGCATAGTTGGTGTAAGATCTTCAATCATCACAATAACTAAAATATGTGTCCAATTGCAAGGCAAGATTGCAAGATATCTGTGTAATGCATCAGGCTTTTGTGAATTTTTCCATTTTGAACGCAGCACATGAGCTTGGTTAGGTACACATGCCACATGCTTGCATATTCCAGCTTTTTTACCTTTCTTTCCCTTTATCATGTTGCCGCAGACTTGAGAAATCAACGGCGGCAGCTATATTCCCAAAGACAGATTAAATAACCCGCTAAAAAATCAGGTTGCGCTGCAATAAAGCGCATGCGCAATTACTGGAGGGGTCGCGAATTTCGCGACCCCTCCAGTAATTTCGGTACAGCGCATCGACACTCGGCCGGCCGCTGAGCGGCACATTCTTGCTACTCTTTTATGCATTCTTGGTATTAGGGGGACAAAGACCCCAATACCAGTTTGCACTCTACTGAAAAGGTATATTTAATAACCGAATTTGGCCTTTCCGCTGCCTTGCTTTTTCAGCTTTCTTAAATTTTCGGCCCCGTCCCTGGGCGAAACCCTGATTTAGCCTTTTACCCTCCACTGTCACAGACCTGCTGCCTAGTACGTAATCTGTCAGTGTTAGGATAAGAGATAAAGCTGACCAACCTAGAGAATTTTCTTTCTCCACCAAAGCAATTTTGAGTGCGGGTCGTCTGAGCAGCAGTTCTCTGGCTGTAGCGCAGCCGACTATTCCGCCACCGACCACCACCACGTCGTACTCGTTCTGGGCTTTGGACTCGGTGCTAAAGTTTAGCTCTAATCGCAGCCACCTGCCAAAATGGACAAGGAAAAGTAACCTCAAACAACGAGCAGTGCAGAAAGGAGGAGCGCTCAAGCGGAGCAACGGCACCGCTCTGTCCAAATGTCTGTAGCACGCACATAAAGCCACTGAAACAAACACATTGCCGACTTGCAACGCATGAAATCAAGGCGTCAGAAATAAATTGGCGCTTTTAGCTGACCTACAGTACGCACTGCACTTAGATTAACCTAACCAAAAAGGAATTAGAAATCTCTAAAATTTTAGTTTTTTTGGACGAGGCAAACAAGTGCTACAAATAGTTTCAGGGTGGCTGAAAGAATGGGGAATCGATGGAGATTTAGTACTCAACTATAAAGTACGTGATAAACTGCCAATACAGCAACATAGCTCTTACTTGTGATTTTTCGTAGAAGCAAGTGGTGCTACCTAGCCCTGAACAGAATGCGTAAGCAATACAATGTAACAGACATCAACCATAGGGGTAGGAAAGTTTCAGACAAAAATTCAGGGAATAGATTCAGTATTAGAAGCCAAGAAAATTCAACTTCGGTTTGGAAAAAAGTCGCAAAACGATAAAAGGGTAAGAGTTATCACAGTAGAACAATTTTGTGCCTTTTAACTGAAAGAAATAAACAGAGTGGGAGCCAAGAAAAGGGAGCGACTCCGATTTGTTGGTCCATTTGGGGCTGACCCAATGCTACATCTATGGCGTCAACAAAATTACCTCCGCATGAAACTGTAGTACTGTTTGGAGTGAAACCTCATAATACAAAGAATCATATAGGAAACTAAATTTACTCTGATAACAGAAAACTTAACAGCAAACATACATAGTAAAGGCTCTCCAACTTTGGAGCGTACTTATATAAAGAGAGCGGCTTTTAATCAATTGACCATATCAGCCAGACTGAGAAGGTAGGTAATTTTGTGCGGGAACTTATCCTTGAACACCTCCAGAGCTGCGGTGACGCGCTCCATTTTGCCGTTGGCTTTCAGATGTCTGATTGTGTTCTTGAGAGCATCGACTTGGGCCTGAGACAGCTGAGGCAGCTCGAATCTGGCCATCACTTCGGCCTAAACAACAACTATAAATCAGTGACCACACGAAAAAAACTACTGCTACTACTACGTCGGACGGGATTGAAAGGCTAAAGAGCTTACATCCTGCGCGCACGGCCTAGCGTATCCATATTCTACACCAATCTTGCCAAACTCCCCACTTTTAGGCAGGCTATCCGGCTCCTGCAACAGAGTAAAAGTGAAGAACAGAAAAAACTGAAATAAAACGTACACGAGCTGCAGCCAGCGCGCCAAACTCCAGTTTGGAAGCTTCAATGGCTCTCTGTATCTCGTCCAGGTCAAAGCCGTCGCTGGTACCGATCGCTTGCTCTTTTTGCTCAGTCATAACTCGCCGTCTGCTTGGTTGACTGGTCTGAAACTACACAGTCATTGTCCGTCAAACTCTGTAGAGATCTTAGCCAACAAATAGACGAGCTAACCAGCCTATTATTGGCGTGATGTTGAAATCTTAGAGTTACCGGCTGAGGGGGTGGAGTGGAGGAAACGAGGGAACTCTCTAAGGCCTGCTTTAGCTCTTGTTCGTACTTTTCTTCCATCTAAAATGCAGAGCGTCAATCACCATACACACGAAAAGATCAACATCCAAACTGCAGTCAGGTAAACTGAGCCTTATATCCATACATGTAACAGGTCATCCGCCGATGGGGGGAGGGGGGGTTGGGGGGGGGGGTCTGGCGCAGGCTGGGGGGGGGGGTCTGAGCCAAAATTTTGGGGGAGGGGGGTGGGCACTAAAAAACGCTCAAAAATCGCAATTTTTTGGCTAAAAATTGCAAAAATCGCTAATTTTGGCTGCAATACAGCTAAAAAGTGCTGTTTTGCAGGCGATTTTGGCAATTTTTGTGTGTGGAAGTGTAAAAAATTGCAAAAATTTGCTCGAAAATTTACTTGCCAGAAAAATCGGAGGGGGGGGGGTCGGTGAAATCGTCTCGGGGGGGGGGGTCCCCCTCTGGGGGGGGGTCTGGCCTAAGTCGGGTGGGGGGGGGGGGCAGACCCCCTGTTACATGTATGCTTATATCGACACAAACATTTTAACGCTTAAAATGTGTCGCTAAATAGCTATAGATGGCTATCTATGGTTACAAGACCGCATATTAGTCATAGATGGCTATAAAAATAGTTAGCTTAGCTTTAGATGACTCTGTAGCCTTCTATGGTTATGGCTCCTCAAAAGCATAGCCATCCATGGCTACACGATACGATAGGCTCCTCCCCACTTTTGGCTACAAAAAGCTACAATAGCTGGAGCCGTAGCCATCTATAGCCAAGTGGGCGGGGCCTATCGGAGTCGGAGGCGCTATGGCTATGTAGCCATCTATAGACAAAAGTGGGGGCCTATCTGTGTAGCCATACATAGATGGCTATGATTTTGAGCTTATGAAGCAATCTAAAACTAAGTAGCCATCTATGACTAACATGCGGTCTCGTACCATAGCTATCCATATCGACACGTAAGCCTCAAAAGGCAGCTGTCGATATAAGGTTTGGTTTACCTGACTGTAGTTTGGTTGTTGATCGTTTAACGTGTATCGTTAATATAACAGGGCAGAGCCTTGTTGTCAAACTTGACTGACGTGTTGAAACATTGCTTCGTTAGCAAAACACAAAAACAAAATCGTACAAAAACTTGTTGAGTAAATCGTCGTGGCAGAGGTTTTCAACCCTTTTGAAGCCCAGCTTCCATTTGGAGTAATCAGTTTGAGCAGTAGTGGGAAATATTTTGTTCGTGTCGCAGTTTTTCTTTAAAACTTTAGACTTAAACGCTTACGGTTTGTGTTAACTAAAAGCCTTTCGAAAGGGTTTAAAATGTGGGCTACCCAAAAAAGGTCATCACAATTCGGGAAGAAGATAACACTACCTCAAGAGAGACACCCAATACAAAGCAAAACACGAACGTACACACACAACAAACACAGGCCCAGCACACAATTGCAATAATGGCCAGGCTGCAATCCTCTTTACACCCAGACACAAACCAATAGTATGCAAAGTTTTGAATCACGGCCAACCTACCTTCTTGCGCTCCTCTTCTTCGGCCTTAGACAGACGAATGGCTCTGGCTACGTCGTCCTCTGGCTCCTGAAGCAACCACTCACTTCTACTAGACACGTAGCAACACTAAGCGGCTGCTCTACTTGGCTGAGACTGCCGCTTCCCGCGGTGCCCGCACTGGCGTTCGTGTTTTCCTTCTGCACAACCTTCTCTGCACCACCGGAACTCTGGGTCGGCATGTGTATAGCAGTCGACGGCAAACTGTTGGCCTGCAACCCACCTTCACAACTGCTAACTAGCGCTAATTTTCTGGCTATTCGTACTACTGGTACTAGCATACATAGACCTAGTACAGGCAGGGGACTATAGCCATGTATAACTATATCCCGATTTGGCTATTCTCTACAAGTGCCACTATCATCAGATATAGCTACTTTAGCTACAGATAGCTATGGCTTGCATAGCTATCCATAGATAAAAAGACATCTATAGCTACTAAGTTATAGATAACCACATAACTATGTAACTATGTATAGTTAAAAGCAGCCCAATCGGGCTTATACGTACTTACAACGCTATAATCCCCTGACTGTAGTAGGGGCTTCTGGAGGGTCTATCAAGCATCAGCAACATCAAAAGCGCAAGGTCTGAAAGACCTAAAAATTACCCGACTTTTCTTAACTCATTCCCTAAGAATTCGTTAAATTGCTTGACCTTCACGGTTAGGCAACAACTGCAATAATAGTGCTCACTTAAATAACTACGGTACCAGCGCCAAAATAATGCAGAATCAAACTCACTGTCGACCTTCGCGATTCTTCCTCCAACGACAACCGAATAGCTTCGGCTACTTGTTTCTCCTCGTCAATCTGTAATATAACGCAACTCAAAAGTCAGCTGCGAGAGAGCAGACATGAAAAAAAGACGTTTCCAAAAGTTAACCTTGGTCTTCTGGTGGATCCTATTTTATCGTGGGCCAGAAACATTAGCACAGGGTCTATACAACGAAGGATCAAACTCCATACTAGCGCCATACAGTACACGGGCAGGAAAAATCCGAAGGGGAGCCTGGAGGTCGTCTGGGGTCCCAAAAATGCCCAAAATCGCGCGCGAATTTTGCTTTAAAAAGAGGAAAAGTATTCGGCGAGTGGTGCATGGCCGGCTGTAGGGGAGAAGTACAAGATCATCGACTAGAGCGGAGGATAAGGATCTATTGTACCTGCTCGGAGGCAGCAGTAGCAGAGGCATCCACCTCCAGTTCGGCATCGTTGATCGGATGGTAGACGCGCACTCGACTAGTAGAAGTCGGCTGCAGCTCAGACAACGGGTCCGGTACGTTCTCGTCACTCTGCTGTTTTTGACTGATATTTCTGAAATCATTTCAGTGTCACTTTTCGTTATCATGACATATGGCATGTTCTTACTTTCCTGACTGCCTAACCTGTCCTGCCAACTGCTTTCTATCTACACGTGCAAAATTGCCGGAAAAACTAGGTAAAGCTGTAGGTAAAGCTCGACGTTAATGTAAGTACCAATGTGCATGTACTATGTACATTATAAACTGGTCAAGACAAGAATATGCGCTTCCATAAAAGGGTAGCAGCTGAACTTTAGGTACAGTCTCTGAACCAATCGACCCCAAAAATTCAGACCCCACAGATGTTTGAAGTTTGGCGTAGCGAGCTGAAAGTTGGTGCACTAACTCATATTGTCGAGTTGTCAATGACTTCTAAGGAGTTTCCACCAGATCTGATGGCTCAGTGTTGAGACATAACCCTCTGAAAATTTGCCCACTTAACCATGGGACTATTCGATTTAGAATTTTCCGCATACTAATAGAAACTTAGACTTAAAAATTGGGGGTTTTAGAGCACTTTCATACTACTTTAAGAATGAACTGCCAAATTCGATTTTTTAGGAAAAAATGTTTTTCTACCCTCCTTTGGTCCTCCCAGCTTGTCTGCAACCCACCCTAGTGGCGGATTTTTATTTCAGAAATTTGTAGGGCTATCATTTAACTAACAAACATATTTGGCAAGGTGCCCGCGTTTTTGAGAAAATTGAGTTTAATGACGAAAAATCAAGGGCAAAAACAGTTAAATCATATTTTCTACTGCAATACTGAGCTGCGATTTAAAAGTTTGCATTTTAGTTAGACTACTTTTAGACCACTATCAGAACATGTGAGGAAATTACAATTTCAAGCAAATATATTTTCGTATATTTCATTTTGATTAAATATATGATAGTAGCATATAAGTACGCTAAAGTGTCAAATCTTTGAAACGCAACTCTTAGTATTACAGTAGAAAGTTCAATTAAACACACAAAAATAGATACATTTCTAACCTAATTGAAAAAGTTCCGGTCCCTACCGGAATCGGCTAGTTCCGGTCGATGGCTGCCTACCGGCTGATAGAGCAGTGAAAAACAGTTAACAATAGAACCAAATAATTAAGCAACTGACCGCCACTCCTCCAGCACTTCTTCCTCCGGCAGAGGAACGCTCAAATCCTCAACGTCATCGCCCGAAGAGTCCGAGTCTTCCAGTTCTGTGCGCGGACGCCACACACCTTCGTAGCTGAAAATTGCCACCGATCTTATAGTGACAATAGATAGCAAAGACAAAGACAATTACGCATAGTCTCCGGTGCGCTGATAGTGCGGCGCAGCGTAGATCTCGGCCCAGAATGCCTTGTACGTGATGGCTATTTCGTCTTCCGAATCGTCGCCCACGTCTCCCGGCTGGTCGACACACGCCTTAAAGCACACTCGACGACCGTACCTGCAATTAAACAACCTCTCATCTGAACTGAACTACTTTTATCGGTTAAACCCGACAGAACACAGATAAACCAATACTGATTGTTTTTCAATGTATTCATAAGACTATCAATCAAACAGACAAACATGAAACCACCACTACCACCAACCAGCACAGTACCCTGACAAGCGTTTGCACTTATTAGATGTCGTTGAAAGTTTTTCTTTAAAATTCTAGGCCCGTACACCGGACGAGGGGCTGGTGGACTTAACGCTATTCTCGCCGACAAATACTTTGAAGGGAAAGCCCTCAAAATTTTTATTTTATTCTAAGTCTGGAAAGTTTATGGGAAAATCGTTGATCTTCGCGACCGTTTTAGCCCCTTGGAAGTCTATAGCGATTTGGGGAGCTATTTGAGGGATGTCGATTTGATCGGGCTTTTTTGACTGAATAGTTGCGCCATGATTTAACTTTATCTTTATCAACACGAACTGTTAGAACAGCTGCGAAATACCTAAGAAAGGCCACTTCCGTTCCTCCATTGTTGAAGATGTATTCTGCTCTAAACTACTGTGTTCTGGTATTCTAGATTTCTAGTTCCAGAATACGGCGCCAGGTTGTAACACTATGTCTGAACAAGAGCATACATGGGCCGGGGGGGGTAAGGGGGGTATACCCCTCCCCCTCGGCCGGCCATACCCCTCCCACCCCCTCCCGGAGGGAGGAAATTTTCGCTTATTTAAGGCAAAATAGGCGTTTTCTGGCTTTTTTTCGGGGGACCCCCCGAGGTCTCCAACCCCCCCTACGGATTTTTCCGGCCCATGTATGAACCAGAGTGTTAGGTTTTGCATTTAAAGTTTGTTTCTGATGCATGCATCCTTGATAAATTCCAATCACGGAAAAATTTTCGAAACAAATGTAAATAGAAGCAAAAAATTGTAGTGTAGTCGTCAAAAAACCTTTTTATAACTGTAAATCTTAGGATATTTGCACAGACAGACTAGAAAAGTTGGGGCAAGACCAAAACAAACTAACCAGTCATCCATGGGAATTCCCTGAGCGTTGATAACGGCAGTCGGAGCGAAACAGTAGCGGAAATCCAGTCTCTCGTTGGCTTCCGGCATGTTGTAATGGATAACAGAGTACTGCTCGCGCACCAGATAGATGATTCCTCAAAATAACAAACAGACTCACTACTAATTACAAAGGGATACCTTGTGAAGATTCAAACAGCGGTAACGGTTCGACAGCCTTTGCTTGAAATAGAGGCGCCTCTGACGGCTCTAGATCGGGGATTTGTTGAGCGCGACACAGCACTGTTTGGAATGGAGACACTTGATCGACTAGGGATGCACCTAAACAAAATCACCCCAGTCTCTTTGAACAGCAAACACCGACGAGATGATGACACAAACTATCTAAACACTTTAAAGTCCAAAACACGTCCGTTTCTCAGTGTTTTTATTGATCAGGGCATTTGCTGAGAGAAGGTCGAGCACAAATTTGTCTAGAGCGTAGTTAATCAGAACGACTAAAGGGTAACGAAACAAACCTGCCAGCTGCTCTCCGAACGCTTCGATTGATGCCCGTATAGAGATTCTGTACTTTCGTGAATAGAGCTCGACAAATTTGTCGGGCTGCACCTTCTGAACGACAGCGTGCGTCACCAAATCCGATCGGTGTCTGCCGGGCCGCGACCACTCCATGTTCATTGCGTTCCAGGCGTCAAACGCCACCACCTCGTCGTCCTCATCTCTCACTGGCTCTCGCTTGGCGATCAGCTGAAAGACAACACGTAAAATGGTTTCCAGCTCAAGCAACAACCTTAGTATAAAAACAGCCGGGTTAGGTCCCAGGCAAACGCCCATTAAACAGTTGAGAAGTTAGGATTTTGAGGTCCGAGACAAAATTCAGCATGAAAGGTCACGGAAGGGTGAGGTAAGGGTTTTCCGGCAAATGGGGACAGGGATTCTCCTAGCGGGAGGGTCCCAAATTGAATTCAGTTAAAAATAAGCATAAAACACATGATACATGCAACAGATCATCTGAACTGAAGAGGAGTGGAGTTTGGGCTAGGGCACGGGATTCAGTCTAAATTTAGGGAGGTAGGGTATTAAAAATCGCAAAAAAAAAGTATTCTGGACTAAAACTGCTAATATAGGCTATACAGCTAAAAGTCGTTGCTTTCCAGGCAAGTTCAGCAATTTTCATGACTAAAATTCTCGGGCTACCACTCAAGATCCTGCACCGGTGTGATTTGGCTTGCTTGGCTGGGCCAGGGAAAACAAATGGATCGATGCATTACTACCAGACATGGGATGGCATTTCCGCTGAAGGGTAGTAACTTTTCAAATCCTGAGAGGGGCTGGTATAGTTTTCGTACAAATAGGTTAAAATAATCCTAATCTAGAGAAATTTTATCATAATTTTCTATACAAAATTTTTTTAAAAAATTCATCAGGGCAGCGGCCTGAGAGGGGGTAGGTGAGAGTCTGAGGGAGGTCAACCCTCAGCCCTTTGCCCATGACTGATTATTACTATCCATTGCTACAATGGCAGGAAATATACATGGAATATGTCGTCTTTTTGGAAGATGCGTCCAAAGCGGTTGATGCCGCGAATAATTCCAAAATTCAGTCGGCAAACATTCGGGTCGATGAGAACGTGATCGGCTTCGGTGGGCGGTGCTGCCGATGACCTGCCAATCTCTCGCACAGCCACGCCCATCGCCTCGTAGACTTCGATAATACGCGCCGTTCCTTCTAAAATGTTCATCCTCTAAACAAACAGAATAGAAAACAAAAAAACCTAAAAATACCGAATCTAGAGTTTGGATTGCCGGTCTTGGACTTTCGGTTAAACGGCTAAAACAGAAA
The DNA here is from genome assembly GCA_030248155.1 of Sabatieria punctata. NCBI lineage: Eukaryota > Metazoa > Nematoda > Chromadorea > Araeolaimida > Comesomatidae > Sabatieria > Sabatieria punctata. Next base: position 20,415 of record JASANB010006542.1, read on the forward strand.
TGAACAATTTAAAAAATCTGTAAATAGTAAAAAAAACTCAGTGTATAATTCATGGTTGCCAGATTAGGGGTTTTCGTCCTAGATCTAGAAATTTTTGAATTGGATCGGAGGAAAGTTTTGAGATTGGAGTTAGGATGTTTTTGATAGCTTAAAAATCTGGGTTTGAATTTTTGTGTTTTAGAGTTTTCAGGACGTTTTAGGAATTTCAGCTAGAATTCTTCATACATGAAGCCGATTTTCTCGCGAAAATCACCTTGTCCTCCTAGCTGAAAAATGAATTTTTGAAAACCAAATGTTGTGTGAACTGATGAGATAATTTTGTTTTTTTTTCACATCTAATTGTGTTATGTTAACTTTGCCGTCTTTGTAGCATACATGTAACAGGTCATCGGCCGGATGGGGGAGGGGGGGGGGGGGGGGGGGTCTGGCGCCGGCCGGGGGGGGGTCTGAGCCAAAATTTTGTGGGAGGGGGGTGGGCACTAAAAAACGCTCAAAAATAGAGAAAAAAATCGCAATTTTTTGCCTAAAAATCGCTAATTTGGGCTGAAATACAGCTTAAAAGTGCTATTTTGCAGGCGATTTTGGCAATTTTCGTGTGTGAAAGTGCAAAAAATTGCAAAAATTTTTTCGAAAATTTACTTGCCAGAAAAATCGGAGGGGGGGGGGGGGGGTCGGCGAAATCGTCTCGGGGGGGGCATCTGGGGGGTCTGGCCTGTTGTAAGTCGAGGTGGGGAGGCAGACCCCCAGACCCCCTCTGTTACATGTATGCTTTGTAGCTACATTGTAGGTCTCAGCGAACGAATATTCAAGGTGGACTGATGCATACATATACGTAACTTAACCTGACTTAAGCCAGACCTCCGATCGGTCCCAAGACGATTTTTCCGACCCCCTTCGATTTTTCTGGCAAGAATTTTTTGACCAGATTTTTGCGATTACACACACACACACACACCCCCCCCCCCCACCCCCCCCCCCCCCCCCCCCCCCCCCCCCCCCCCCCACACACTTAGACACTAAAGTTGCTAAAATCGGGCAGTAAAACAGCATTGGTTTAGAGTCCAAATCATACATAGGCCGGGGGTATACCCCCCCCCTCGACCGGCCATACCCCCAACCAACCACTCTCCCGGAGGGAGGTGAAATTTTCGCTTATTTAAGGCAAAATAGGCGTTTTTTGGCCTTTTTCGGGGGACCCCCCCCCCCCCGAGGTCTCCAACCCCCCTACCCCTCCGGATTTTTCCGCCTTGTATGGTCCAAATTAGCGATTTTTGACGATTTTTAATCGAAAATTGCAATTTTCAGCGTTTTAGTGCCCAACTACATCCCTTGGAATTTGGGCTCAGCCCCCCGGCCGGGGCCAAGACCCCCCAACCTCCCTTCGGCGGATGACTTGTTGCATGTATGGATTGATGATTGGCTTGGCTAACATAGTGAAACGCAAAATGACGATTCAGTAGAGTTTTATACCTTTAGTCTATTACCACTGGTTTGTCTGGGAGTGGAATCCGCAAAAATTTAACGGATAGGAATGAAAAATCCTAACTCATAGACTAATTGCAGAATTTTTTAGTTTTTTTCCCGAAGTGTCTGCTTTCTACTGTAGCATTGGTTGAGATCGAACGACATTCATTCAAAGCCTTATCAAGCCCTTTTATACTTTACAGTAAACTATCTGGTTTATCACCAAAATTCTACTGAAGAAATTTATGTATCAAAATATTTTAAGCGCTGGAGCTTTTTCTAGGACTTTTAACATTTTTTTAGGAGTTTCTAAGAGTTTTTCTGGATTTTTTCTAGAAGTGAAAGTGAACTGGGTTTAAAACCGAGCCCCCCTGACCTAATTGTCTCAACAGAGCTTTCGCCGCTTCTTCAGACTTAGTGTCTTCGGTTGCGCTGGATGAGACGACTTGGGGATTTCGATTTTTTTCAATCTCCACAACATATCGAGAGTCTCTCGCTTGTTCGTGAATTTCACTCTGATCGTGTTCGTGCAGCAGCTCTTCCGGGTCGAACTGCGTTCTCTGCGATTCTAAACTGAGGGGGGTTGTGACGGCTGATGGGGGTTGAGAGGATGGTAAACCAAAAAAGTCCGGTTATTAAGATAAAAGATTATTCTGAGCTCATTTACACCTAATTTACAGAGTTCGTGAGGTTTTTGGCCATAGTGTACAAATTTGCTGACCAACCAGGTTGATGAAACTGCAACCAATGTTAATTTGTGGGCTGCGCAGTAGTATGGAAAATGAGAAAACCGATTTTTAAAAGGGTGTTGTGTAAAGTTCTGACAGGACTAGTTTGCGGCGAG
>JASANB010006543.1:0-75705 GCA_030248155.1 Sabatieria punctata
CTATTCACGGTTGAATAAATTAATAATAATCAATAATATCAGCCAACGACTTACGTGTACCTCTCCACTGGACACATAAGAATCGGTCCTTGGCCGTTGGGCCCAATACAATGTAAGTTACAGTAGTTTGTTGAGATTTATCATGGTGTAAATACGGTAGTTGAGAGTTCGCCGCCAACTTTAACCGAAAATACTACTTTCGACATTTCGATGTCAGAAAGGAAATACCAAGTACATTGTAGTCTGACAAAAATTTATGTATGGCTTCATTTGCATTCATTCACACGTATGAGACAACAACTGTTCCCAGTAGTTCATTGTTTGCAATTGCATGCATCCAAGCACAAAGTAAAGTACTATGTCATCAATTCTGATTAACAGGAAAGAAATTGCTCAACAATTGTTCGTAGGTTTTCACATCTTTGCCGTCCATAACCACACACACGATGCGATCTATTCTAGAGCTGTTCTCTCCTTCTTCCAACCATTGGCGCACTGTATTCAACGCCAGAAACGCCCCGCGAAGCGCCGGGTACCCGAAAAACGTGGTTGATGGCAAAGGAAGGGTCTGAAAAGTATAAATTTGGTTATACATTTTCTTTAAAGAAAGCATCCAGCGACTTACAATTGTGTTAACTCCGCTCTCAGCTGCCTTTTCCAAGCAACTTTCGTAGACCTTTTTAAGCTGGCTTGGGCTGCCTTCAAACGGTCCGACAGTTACGGTATCAGAATCGACTTGATCGACTCTGTCGCAGAGATCGACTTTGAGGTTCGGCTGCCAAAGGCCCAACTTCTCGTTGAAGACCGGGTTGACCGAGTGTTTCGGATTAACTGCTTTCTTTAGCTTCTCCTGACTGAAATACTGGGCCCAACTCGGAGCACGGCGGTACGATCCATCCACCAACGCCGAGTGACACTTAGCCAGTTTTCTGTGACCTGAAGAAAATGTTTTTAGACACGTTATGGTGATTTGGCGGTTGTTAGTAGTACATACAACAGTCATCAGATTTCGCCAGATAAATGGCACCAACGCCAAAGTGTCGAGAATTCCTGACTTTAATTTTACCGTTGGCATGGCGACTTGCAGTGAGACACGAGGTTCGGTCCGAGGTCGAAAGACAGCGACAGACCAGAGCTCGATTAACCGCTAGGTTTCTTACCACAGACATAGCTGCAGTATACGTATGAAAGGTACTGACTGGTTTGAGTGACGTGTCAATAGACTAGACTCCCTTAAATATCGGCGGGCGCATGTGCTTTTTCATGCTATTTTCTCGCCCGCTGAGCAACCCGCCTACGAGTGACGCTGGCTGATGTCAGCTTACGCCCGATAGCCTTTTACACAGCACAGCGATACCGTAGTCCAGTCGCTCGGTTTGCAGTAGCATCGACCGATGGAAACAGCCGCGGCGGATAAAACACCCATGAGTTTATATCCCTTCAGACGTCAGAGGGGAACACGTGTTAATGCAATGACATAATATTGATTCACAAATAGAACACGCTTTGCTCAACAAGCAACGAGGAACTGCGAGAGAGCGCTAAAAATGAACGCGACGCGCTACGTGGGTGTTTATGGGCGGCAAAAGCACACGGCTGGACTTTGAAATTAAGTTTAGACACCACTTAGAAACTGTACTGTAAGATTCAATAAACATTCAGCCAAAGGTTTAAAAAAACGGGGAATCTTGCTCCAAGTGGTACCCAGCCTGAAAAGTCTTAAATGTTTTGAATAACTGCACTTGATTAAAATCAACAGTTTTCTCATCTTTTCTTCCTATCTACACTAGCAAGATAAATATCCGCCATAGAGTAGTAGTACTGGCTGGACCACTCAATGAGCTGTTATTTAGGTTTCGGCCACACTCGATTGGTGGTCTGCCCAAACAAGACTGAATTAGAAACAAACAGACGGGACTCATTAATTTGTCGTTTCACCTTCAGTTCAACGTCTCTCAAGCCGAAGTGAATCTTTTGCAAAGCCGTATTCTCTATTTCTCCGAAATTGATCTGTCCAAGCTGTTCCAACAAACTCTCTGCAGCCCTAGAATCAGTGGTCTTTTCCTTTTTCCGCTCGGCCATTGGCGGCCACTGATCTCCCCACAGTTTTCCCAGCAGTACTTCTATACCAAACGCCACGCTGGCGCAGAAGGCGAACAGCAAACAGAGCTCAAACAACGCTTTCAGACAGCTGATTCCGAGCGCAATTTTCTTGTGAAACGCTCTCAAGTCCAGAGGCGTGTCGCACTTTGACTTCCGGAATTGGCTAGTGACGTAGCGGTTAAAGACCACCTCGTAAAAATGCCAAGCTTTGCTGACCGCCTCATTTACTTTCGGTAGCCAACTGCTGTTCTTGACCAGACTGAAGCCGACATTGAAAACGGTTAGATTTTTGGCTGCTACGGTGTCCAAATTGCAGTCAACGATTCGTGCTCGCGCCAGTTCCAGCTCGCTCGAAACGTAGGTGACATACGGGCCTTTGGCCACCTTTCTAACTAAATTCTCGAAGCCAGGCTCAAACAAGATCGGATTGGATGCCACAGCCGCTCTCAAGGAATTGTAGAAGGGATCGGTGGAAGTCATCAACTCCTTATAAAACCATGCGTTGCTGTGCTGCAGAACCAAAGTCAAACTTCCCTCGGCTACCATTTTGGGCAGTTGCTCTTTGTGAGTGAACAGAGTTTCGCGTCTAAAGGTCAGCAGACTGCTAAGCAGACCGCCTCTGTACAAGTTGCTAAAAATCAAAGTTACGTAGGACACGATTATCGTGATTTTGCGTAGCGAATCTCTTGGAAAGCGAGCTCGAACCAGCCTGAATGCGATCTTCAGAAAGGCTATGGTGAACAGAAGTGAGAGCCAAAGGTCGGGAGCGAAAACGTTCAAGATGCCGCCGACTCGGTGTCCAAAGTTAGCCTCAACCGTTCGGACCAGAAATTTCGGCTGCGTTTCGGTTATGGGGTAGGTAAAGTCGTAAAGCTGTCGTCGTTGCTGGGTTTCCTTCCAGATTATTGTCAGCATGTCAATGCCACTGTCCGGTTGCAATAAAGTGCCAATGCCCTCGGACTTGTTCGGGTAGAAGACCACTTCATGTTTGACTTGCATCAGCTCAATCAGGTGCCAAATGATTTCGGCATTTATGCCCGGCATGCTGCACTGCCACGGAGGCGGGTTCAGATTCTGGCGGGCACATTTGCGCAGGTGCACGCTTTTGTGCGGCAAACTGGCCACTCGAAACACGGACATGCTTATCCAGACCGATCAGCTTGCTCGCCGATTCAAACAATACGCCAGTATTGCGTGCACGGCTCTAAGTGGCATTTCCTTGGCGACAGCAGCCACGTTCAATTGTATTCCATGCAAAGGAACCAAGTGTATCAAGCAGCCGCTTAAACTGGTAGAATTCTGTCAGTGAAAAAAAACTGCTTGCTAAATGGTTCTCTGGTCCAGACCGGTGGTTTTCAACTGGTTTGCCTCAGAAAAAGAAAATACACAGTTAAAGCATTGCAAAATTTTACCTTAATTCATACAGTTATACACTGCACCGGCTTTATTTATAGACAATCTATGTGCGATGCTGGAATTTCATTTAAGCCATTTCGATTGAAAACATGAATTAGCGAACCAGCCACAGGAACCAGATTTGTTTTCTCATAAAAGCCTTGCTTCCAATTTCTGTTTGCATCGCAAACCGAGTTTTTGAAAATGCTGCATCAATTGCTTTCAAATCTAATTAATCAGTAGATCAAGCATTTGTTGACTGGTACAGCAAAAGCCTACGTATACATGCACTACATGGGAATCTGTCGGAAACTCAGTAATGATCGGAAGTTTTCCTGAAAATCAAGTGTCTACCGTAAGACCCGACAGTAAATTACACAAATTCACGGCCCTTTCAAAAGTTGCCAAAAAATTTTATACTCGGACAGTACCGCCCCACACTGCAATTACCGATTTTATGCCTGTGCTTAGTTTTAGGCTCAGGTTTAGAATCTGAATTTAATTTAAGCAATAGTTTATGCTCTAGCTTGGTTTGTATGGTTAGGCTCAAGTTAGACAGATCAGCCACCCTACCAAGTGGGCAAGTTTTCTTGTATGCTTCACCAGGCGGCATCGTCGTCGCGTTAGTTAGCCTTTACTTGCATTCCGGTCGGACCGCAAATTGCCATGCTACCGTATCTACTCAGCAAATTCGTGTCGAAAACCGAATTCGATTTAAACGAACAGGGCTTTCGATATATTCCCTCGCTTTTTTATATCGGAAGGTTCCCTCAGTACGTCAATAAGTTTATATGACATAACTAATCGGATGCATTGTGCGTGCGAACGATCTTTTAATGACTTTGGCCTAGCCTTTCTTTCATTGAGTGGTTTGCATGCTGTGCTGACTTGCTTCCAATTTCTCAATTCAACCAATAAACTTGATAGCCCTTAATGCCGTTTACCCCATAAATTTAGGAAGCCAATTTTCGTTCCATTCGTTCATTATAGAGGATAAAATAAATTTAGCTTTGCTACACATCTTCTATGCCTTTTGGAAGTTTGGCTTATTAGCGTATTCAAGGCCAAGTGAAGTTAGCTTTTGTCATAGGTAAATGAAACGATCAGAATTTTCGTGATCAAAAGGGTTCCTGGTCTAGAACCCAGTTCCACCGCCTGGAAAATGTCCAGATTTATTATAGCTTTTTCCCGGAAAATCCTGGTTTACTGACTATGTAGATCTGCATAAAAAATTTCTCCCTTCAAAAAACCGCACTACTAAGAGTCTAAAATTGATAAGTTGGGTACAAGCCGATGAGGAGCTGCCAGACGTTTAGTCGACATGAGATTTATGACCTACTCGAAACGGTCGGAAAAAGGGACGTTGGAGAATTAAACACTCTTTGTCGGTGCCTGCCGCCCTATTGCGTAAGCAAGTAATGTTCAATAGCTAAAGACTCGTAGAGTTTAAAATTTTTTTAAATCCTGCTGGTTCGAGGGAGAGGGTGTTAGGTCGGACAAGCTTTCTGCTATTTTTTGCTAAAAGTCTATTTCGAGGTTGAGTCTATCGGCTTTAAGGATGAACTTGCCAGCTTCGGTTTGTCATGGCAAATTAATCTGGCACGGGCAGCTAAGCGGAACGTTTTTAGCCAATAGCAGTATTTAATGGCCAAGCGAACTTTGGTTGCGGTCAATTAAGAGTCAGTCTCTGAACCGATCGAGTCTCATTCTTCAGACCCAAAATTGAAACTTTGGCGCAGGAAGTTGAAAGTTGGTGCACTGATACCCCTTGATGAGTTGTTAAACCACTGCAAAGGAATATCGAATTCGACGCTCCACGCTCGAGATATAAGCCCGCGAAAATCGGCTCTCTTACAGTCCCGCTCTCAAACAGCTCGACCAACAGCCAATATTGGCCAATATTGGCAAATATCGCCAACAAAGCCAACAGGCGCGCTGGGTCACCAACAGGACCGACAAATGACCAACACCAACAACAAAACGACAACACCGCCGCCAACAGACCGCCGGCCGTTGGGGCATTGCGCGCGGCTGTTACAATTTAGAAAATTTAAAATTTAAGGTTTTATGTAGTAGGGTTTTTCAAAAATGGGGGGAGGGGGGGGGGGGAGGAAAAATTCCCGCAAAACCGGGGTCGTGAGAAGGGGGCAATTTTTTAGGCGGGCGTTTAAGCAGTGCGCGCAATTTTATTAGGTACACCGGCCGCCGGTCAGTGTTTAGAAAGCAGTGCGCGCAATTTTTAGGCAAAGGGCCGCCGGTCAGTGGTTAGAAAGCAGTGCGCGCAATTTTTTAGGTAAACCGGCCGCCGGTCAGTGGTTAGAAAGCAGTGCGCGCAATTTTTTAGGTTAACCGGCCGCCGATCAGTGATTAGAAAGCAGTGCGCGCAATTTTATTAGGTAAACCGGCCGCCGGTCAGTGGTTAGAAAGCAGTGCGCGCAATTTTTTAGGCAAACGGCCGCCGGTCAGTGGTTTGAAAGCAGTGCGCGCAATTTTATTAGGTAAACCGGCCGCCGGTCAGTGCTTAGAAAGCAGTGCGCGCAATTTTTTAGGCAAACGACCGCCGGTCAGTGCTTAGAAAGCAGTGCGCGTAATTTTATTCGGTAAACCGGCCGCCGGTCAGTGCTTGAATGCAATGCAATCAATTGCGTGCCCTCAACGCGAACCACATTGGTGACAGAGCCTAAAAGAGTAGGGACCAATAAGACCAAGTAGCGGCCAACGGTCAGATCGGCCTACACACCAACAGCAATTAACGCCCAGCCGGCACCCCATAAACAGGGCCAACAATCGCCTGCAAAGAATGCCTGGTTGTTGGCCCATTTTTCGTCCAATTCTAGCAGTTGGTCGAGCTGTTTGAGAGCGGGACTGTAACTATGGGACCAAAATTTCAAACTCGCATTTCTAACTTACCAGTTGGAGTTTGAAGTTGAAAATTGTGGATTTTACATAACTTTTTGAGTACTTTAAGATTACGTAGTCCAATTTCACTTTTGAGGAAAAAACTTTTTTCGGCCTCCTTTCGCGCCCCATAGCTCGTCTGCAACACCCCCTAGTCATATCTTTTTATTCAAAATTATTGTAGCGCTATCAATTAGCTACGTTTTGGTATAAAATACGTCGAGCCAGCTGCCCGCGTTTTGAGAAATGTGGCTTCAGTTGAAAAACCCCAGACTTTTGCATTATTTTGTGAGCATAAAATTTCCAACTCTGATTTCTAACCTACCAGTTGAGTTTGAAGTTAAATTTTAGTTTTTACACAATCTTTTGAGTACTTTAAGATTACGTAGTCAATTTCACTTTTGAGGAAAAAAATTTTTTTCGGCCTCCTTTGGCGCCCCATAGCTCGTCTGCAACCCCCCTAGTCATATCTTTTTATTTCAGATTCTTGTAGCGCTATCAATTATCTACCTTTTGGTCTAAAATACGTCGAGCCAGCTGCCCGCGTTTTTGAGAAATATGGCTTCAAATTTGAAAAACCCCGAATTTTTGCTTGTTTTTTGTGCATAAAATTTCCAACTCTGATTTCTAACCTACCAGTAGGACTTTGAAGTTAAAAATTATACTTTTTACACAACTTTTTGAGTACTTTAAGATTACGTAGTCCAATTTCACTTTTGAGGAAAAAATTTTTTTCGACCTCCTTTGGCGCCGCATAGCTCGTCTGCAACACCCCCTAGTCATATCTTTTTATTGCAGATTATTGTAGCGCTATCAATTAGCTACGTTTTGGTACAAAATACGTCGATCCAGCTGCCCGCGTTTTTGAGAAATGTGGCTTCAAATTTGAAAAACCCCGAATTTTTGCATTATTTTTTGTGCATAAAATTTATACTATATTTAATATTTTTCAAATAACGCGGGCAGCTGGCTCGACGTATTTTATACAAAAACGTAGCTAATTGATAGCGTTACAATAACCTGAAATAAAAAGATTGACTAGGGGGGGTTGCAGACGACTATGGGGCGCCAAATGAAGTCGAAAAAAAACTTTTTACTCAAAAGCGAAATTGGACTGCGTAATCTTAAGTACTCAAAAAGTTGTGAAAAACTTAATTTTTAACTTCATACTCCAACTGGTAGGTTAGAAATCAGAGTTGGAAATTTTATGCACAAAAAAATAATGCAAAAATTCGAGGTTTTTCAACTTTGAAGCCATAATTCTCAAAAACGCGGGCAGCTGGCTCGACGTATTTTATACAAAAACGTAGCTAATTGATAGCGCTACAATAATCTGAAATAAAAAGATTGACTAGGGGTGTTGCAGACGAGCTATGGGGCGCCAAAGAAGGGTCGAAAAAAATTTTTTGCTCAAAAGTGAAATTGATTACGTAATCTTAAAGTACTCAAAAAGTTGTGTAAAACTATAATTTTTAACTTCAAAGTCCTACTGGTAGGTTAGAAATCAGAGTTGGAAATTTTATGCACAAAAAATATGCAAAAATTCGGGGTTTTTCAAATTTGAAGCCACATTTCTCAAAAACGCGGGCAGCTGGCTCGACGTATTTTATACAAAAACGTAGCTAATTGATAGCGCTACAATAATCTGAAATAAAAAGATTGACTAGGGGGTGTTCCATCGAGCTTGGGGCGCCAAAGGAGGCCGAAAAAAATTTTTTTCTCAAAAGTGAAATGGACTACGTATTAAAGTACTCAAAAAGTTATGTAAAATCCACAATTTTCAACTTCAAAGTCCAACTGGTAAGTTAGAAATGCGAGTTTGAAATTTTGGTCCCATAGTTAAGAGAGCCGATTTTCGCGGGCTTATATCTCGAGCGTGGAGCGTCGAATTCGATATTCCTTTGCAGTGGTTTAACAACTCATCAAGGGGTATCAGTGCACCAACTTTCAACTTCCTGCGCCAAAGTTTCAATTTTGGGTCTGAATAGAGCAAAGGGGCAAAACTCGATCGGTTCAGAGACTGACTCTTAAATTAAGAGCTAGTAGAAATAGGTAATATGCATCAGACTTTTGACGCCATCTGCCGCCAGCCAGTCCCATTAGATTGGTTTAGTCCGCTAATCCGGCGCGCTTGGTGATGTGAAAAAATTACTTGGCTTCTATCAAAATCTTACAGCCTGGACAGCTCAAGCAACCACAATTCCAGTCAGGAAGCATGAATTCTCGGCTCCTCTTGGTTCTTGCTCTCGCTTTGATTCTTTCTCCTTCCATCAATGGTCAACCCGGTGCCATGGGCGCCTGGCATCGAACCCAATTTCGGTAGGAAAATTCTTTAACTGTAGATCAACAAAAAATCACGACTGAACAATCAGATTTTTTGATTATTAGTTTCATTATTAGTGAAAAATAGCAGATTATTGATTATTTAAGGAAAACAAAGTAGTCCATACCAAAAATTGCTTCCCAGGAAAATCGGAAGTTTATTATTATTATAAAACGTTTATTCAAACACACATGGTGAATGAAAAGGATACCAAACTGCTAAAGCAGGCTGAGCGGCTCCAATGACTAGAATTACACTTAGTAGAGAGAAGTAGAGTAGAGAGGTAGAAGTAGAGTAGAAGGTAGAGTAGGAAGTAGAGAGAGAGGAGAGGGTTCTGATCCTGGAAGTCGGACCCTACATTAGCCGTTGGGGAGACCCTGTCTAGTAGGAGGACGTACAATGTATGCATTCGTCTTTTGCAAAACTCTTTTTTTCTGGTGACGCAACGTGCATACGGCACTCTCTTGCTGGCTGAGAATACCTGGTTATTTAGGATTGTGTTCAGGCTTTAGGTCATCCATTGGCGCAGTGACCGAATCTACATATGCTACATATGCGAAGTACTGTACATAAGTGTCATTGCTTTAGTTTGGGCAAGCGAGGTGGAGCCGACTACGCCAAATGGATGGACGCAATTCGAATGGGCAAACGAGACTGGGATACCGATTTAGGGTGGTTCATAACAGGAACGCACGGCCAAACCGATTGAACCGCTTTTCATTAATAATCATGCAATTCGGTGTCGATCTGTAGCAGAATAAACCGTTCCACGACTTCTTTCGCTTTTCCTTGAAGCACCAAACAACAATAGAGCTTGTTATTATTATTTGCGTCATGTTTTGCTCATTAACTCCAGCGCTAAAGACCGAACCCGATCCAAAAAGCCGACAGAAAAAGGATTTCTGCCCGAATGGGTTCGGAAATTGGCGCTCTTAGAAACCCCGCAACCTTTCCTCGAGCGTTTGTTTCAAAGACTCTTTGGGAATGTATCGTCTACCACTCGTGCTCTCTGTTTGCGCCATGCTAATGCTATGTCCAGGGCAAAGGTATGTGCTTTCTGCAAAAAGTCACGCACAGAGGTCATCCCTAAGTTTTACCAGTAGGCTTTAACGCTAATGGACCTGGGTCCCAATAGAGCTTGGCTCGTTTCACCAAACCGTAAAATTGCGAGCCAAAAATAGGTTACATACCGAAGTCAAATGGAAGTTGTTAAAATGTGTAACTTTAAGAAACACTTGTTTGTAGCAATAAGGCCCGATGGTTTCGTTTCCCACCGCTGGACGCTACGCGTTCAGTGCCCGGAAGTTATTACTCCTACCAAATACCACCACCAAAACGGTTTGGTCTGGACATGTTCAACTACTACCGTGACATGGCCACCCCTAACAACAGAGGCTCCTTCAAGACCATTGAAAAGCGGCCGCAACAGTGATTTGACTCTGATTTCTAATCTGCATCTTTTAGCAAGTTGATGTCTTGTTGAGAAAAGATCAAACGCGACTTTTATTACTACAGAGTGATTTACATTATACCGTGGGATTTCGGAAGCTCAGAACTCGTTTGTTTGAAAACCGGATCGGCTGATTTTTGAAATGATGCGTGGAGATACTTCGCATTTTACTGGTTCAAATATCAACAAATTCCAGGCACTACTACGTTGGCACTTAACGCCGTTTATGGTACCAGTACCTAGGCTAGTGGCACCATTGGTACCCCACTTCGGGGACTGTGGTGGTACCATATATGGTATCGGTACGCATCAGCCAAATGTTTTCAGCGCCAATTTTGGAAATATCAGCTTGAGGCAGAATTGACTGTTTTCAAGCATTTCGTGATGAAACACGCCGAAATTTGAAACAGTAAATAAAATACGAAGTATGTCTACGTATCATATAAAAAAATCAGCCAATTCAGATCACAAACAAAAATTTTCTGAGCTTGCGAAACCCCCAGAGATGTGAATCACCCTGCTATATTATCGACTTGTAATCGACCCATAGGAAAGACTAAGACATTCAGCAAGAAGTTGAGAGCTCTCTTTCGACCTCCACCGGCTTACGGTAACATCAAGTTTCTCTCCAAATGTTTCCGGTAGGTATTTGTACAAAAAGATCAAACCGACAAATCCAACCAAGAAGAGCGGACAAAACGCAACTGCGCCGATATAATGATAGAGAGGAAGAATGAGGGTCAGTTCGAGGGTGGACACAAGGTAGCTGAGAATAATTCGCCAACTGACCGCCATTGAACGAATGTTCTGAGGACACACTTCTGAGGGTACCAGATGCATCACGATCTCCACACTCGCCCAGCAACTGATTGTGATGCAACCCATTCCAATAGGGCCCAGCCACTGAGCAACAATGCGGTCAAATTTTGAAAATTCGGCTGCCATTACCAAAAGACAACCAAGACACATTACAGTCAAGCCTGCTAGCAGATGCACTCTTCTAGGGACGTACCGACTGGCCAATACGCCAAACGGACACGCCACCAATGCCGGTACCGTCATCGCAAAGAGTGACAGCAAAGAAGCAGTTTCCTTAGAAAATCCCAAACCAACGAGAACTGTGCTCGAGTAGGCATCGGCTAAAAATCCGACCGAGATGTATCAGAACTACATTCGCGGTTGAAAAAGAAAAGCTTACCAAACAGCAAACCGGCACCATTTGATACGATCCCAATAACGATAGTAAGCCAAAAAGGCCAGGACAAATGCGACGTCTTCAATACAGAGCATAGATTGGGCGTCTCCTGAGAACCGACTAGTTGGGCTTCGTCAGTTAACGTTTGCAAGATTGAATCCACATCTGCTGTGTTGCCCTGATAAAATTTGATTGCTTCGACGGTTTTGCTACTGTCTTTGACAGTTATGAATAGATGTCTGGGTGACTCCGGCAGGAAGACTAGACCCAGCACTAAATGCAGACTGGCGAAAAGAAAATGGGGCAGAATCACTAGGTTCCAGCTGCTGTTGCTACCTAAAAAAACCAAATTAGAGACCTGCAAATTAGAAATTGATTTTCAAATTTCAACCCTGGCCCGGCCCGCTACCATTTTGCGTCGGGCGGCCCACCAGGCCCAGAAAAGCTAATCCCCCAAAATTATATGCAAAATCGCTTGTGCGGGTACTACAGTATAAAAGAAACAGTTCTAACAATGCAATCTAACAAGCTAAATAATTATAATATCGATTAATTAGGCAAATTTTGGCTAAAGTACGGCCTAAATTATATTAATTGGAACCCAAACTATCCATTACGGTGCCCAGAATTTTGCAGACGGCCTATAAAACTTTTTAAGTTGCCTGGTTTGGCCACCGCCCAACCAATCAGGATGAGAAAATCTTTCGTGACGTGAGTGTGAAACAAAGTTTAACCGTTTTAGTAGTTTGGAGAGACCTGCTTGGGCTTGGGTTTCTGCCCGACCAGTACGATAAATATTAAAAAATTAGCCTTCAAATAAACTAATCATACATATTTTTTAATAAGAATTCTACATATTTTGTTACCCTCTCCGCACCTTTTGCCTCCCTTCACTCAGGGACCGGCCCGACCCGGCTGAAATCCTCTGCCGGGCGGCCCGGTCCGGCCCATGCAGGTATTCTAGTTGACTTGCTGCACTAAAACAATATCATTTCTACCACTAAAAATATTCAAGAAAAAGGCCGTCGACCAAAAAGTTGTTCAATTTACAGGAGAACATTTTTGTCGAGTTTTATCGGCGGCAGAAGATGATGCTCCCGCGTTGGACAGTTCATGTTTTAGACATGTCGACTCAACAGAAATGTCGGCGACCGACATTTTTTACACGAGTAAGAATGCGCCTTTAAAGTTGTGGATCGGGCTTGAATACATAGGCTTGAACTTGGGCTAGACAAATGGTCTTCAGTGCGCCCAACTTAAAAGTAATTCAAATCTAACCGAGCAATTGAGGCATGGCGATGGAGGCAGTGAATGTGATCCAACCGATGCAGCCAAATTGTATAAAGGAGGTGGCGAGAGCAGCTTGTTTTCCTACGCAGCACTCGTACAGGTAGACTCGGACCAAAATGCCGAACGGACGTGAAACGCCCATTACAAATCGAGCCACAAAAAGCAGTTCGAATCGGTTCAACCACTTGGCTGCAGAGATCAGCAGAGTTCCTAGGATCGTTCCAATATCGTTGATGAAGATGGTGCAGAATCGACGACCTCGACTTTCAGCCAACCAACGCATCTGCGTCGTGCCGACGATGAAGCCAACGAAGTAGATGGCGTTGGTCAGCGACCACAGCCAGGTGACAAGGGTTGGAGAGGACAAAGTGTAGTGCTGGGTGAATGATTGGTTGAGGAAATCTTTCACAGCTGCTTGCATATTGTTCAGCATAACTGTGTTTGACACGGACACTGTGCCGCATAGAGTGTGCAGCAGAACTGTCAGAACACTATTACGATGCATTCTCGAGCAACCACTAACTGGTAGAGAGAGAGAGAGAGATGTGCACAGGCCGGGCATGCCCGTTAAAGATTTTGAGCAACCATTAAGCAAAAATAAGCGAAATTAATTAATTTTGTACTAAAACTGTCTATTTATGGTTCATAATGCCTTTTAAACACGTTTTAGAAAGCTAAATTTTCAAACTTTTCTTGCCCTGGTTCGGTTTCTGCCGCTTTCTGGTCAGAAACCCAACCAGCCCTGTTCAAACTACTAAAACTGTCACTTTTTGTCAATTTTACGCTCGGAATACCCTTTAAATGCCTTTTTGAAGTCTAATTTTGCAAAATTTTTCTTGTCCTAGCCCAACCAGGCAACTTGAAAATTTTACACACCGCTCTTTGCAAAATCCTGGGTACGTAACTCGTCCCCCGGGCCGGACCTGACTTTGGCATGCAGGCAGGCATGCCGGGCCGGGCCCAAAAAAAGGTGCCCGTGCACATCTCTACTAAAACGGGGGACATCAGAGTAAAAACTGTGCAGTAGTAAAAGAGAACTGACGTTTACTGCAGCGACAGAATACAATAAGATGACGGACAGAACAACTGAATTTTAATGATAAACAGCAACATCACGCATAAAACTGGATTTAGTCAGACAGCAGCAGCCTACAGGTATGAAATGAATTAAGAAGAAAGATTACCGCAGTCATCCATATTGCCTGAACTGTACTTTGTGCTGTTTTCTCCGTGCTTTTCATGGACGTCGTTGGTTGTCAATCAAACCTACGTTCTGCGTAACCGGCTATTCAAGGCCGATATACAGTACATGTCTGAGAATTGACTGATCGTCAAGGTGGCGTCACGTACGTAGCTCATCAGGGCAGCAGCCTTGAGAGGAAATATTGATCACCCAACAACACTAAGTTTCAAACAATTTTCCCACCATAGGGGCGTTTCTTGCTGAGATACGGTATTAGTCAAAGATCAACACGTCTCTAGAATGTGAAACGAAGCCTAAAATGAATCCAGGCCCAGCAGACAAGCTGCAAATCCCTTCCTAATAGGTCGGGCGCCCATGATTACATAGGTTTCCAGTACGCGCATGTAGTCAAGCCCGGACCCGACCGACGGTATGGGTGCCATTGTCAATCTCAGTTTGCTTCTTGCACTTGTGATAGTGTGTGCCGGCGCCGCCGAAAGGTACACCTGGTTTGTACTAAATACTAGACAGGCGTATGTAACGGTGTGTGTTCAGCAGCAAGAAGAAACGTTTCTACAACATGGGAGCTCTGAACGCCCTCAGTCAAAGCTACCGTAGTCAGCCGGCGGCATCGGCATCGGCACCGGCAGCCAATCGGCCGACAGCGATCGATGCCGATACGCTCCGAATCGTCAACCACGCGTTTAAGAAGAACCGGCCGGGCCTGAACCGACCGGGCAAGCGATCGGGTTTGAGCAAAATGAAGTTGCGCTTCTTCAAAAAGTCGGAGGAGAAAGAGGAAGACGACTCCGTGGACAAGTACATGGCGCTGCCGGTGATGCGCTTTTTGAAGAAATCTGAAGCCCCGGCCAAGTTCAACCGCCTGGCTCTGCGCTTCTACAAGAAGCGCTCGGCTATAGATCAAATGGTTAGGGCGCACATGCGTTGGTGATTGATTTTATAGGTCTACTCGCAAGCAGCTAGGGTGGTAATTTCCCCTCCAACTAATAAAATCTTAATTCATTAATTTCCCGAGAAGCTATAGAGTTTTAATACTTACTGCGTGTTGTTGACGAAAAGCTAACACGATGAAGAATATTCCATTCGCACTGGTTTGTTTGCTAGTTTGGAGTTCGGTCGACGCCAGTCTGTGGTACAGCAAGTTTGGACGGTAAGAATTCGAATCGCAAAACGTTCCGTTAATAACGTCAGTAAACCTATCTTACTGTAGTTTGGGAAAGAGAGGCCGAAACGATGAATTGGCCAAAGCAATGCAGGTATTGGTTGGAAAGCGGGCAGGCGTGGCTTCGCGAGCTTGGGGAGGATTCCATTCGATCCCAGGCAAACGTCAGCCTCCAGTGACCGATCCTGACGAAATGCGAAAGTATCAACAACTGATCGAAGCGACTAAATTATTCAGGTTTTGAATGCTCTAGAACGCTCATTGCATACAGGAAATACGCATAATAAAAGTGAGCATCTAAACGAAAAGCTCGCTCATCATGTAAATCTAATAAATGGACGTATGTTCATGTACTAGAGGACGCCACTTGAGTTGAGTGCTCAACTCCCGCCCCTACCCTGAGACAGTTTAGGGACTCCGACCCGAAAATACAAATACTACTAAAGGCTGTACAGGCTAAGCTAGGTTTCGCTGCCGAATTGCGAGGAACGCGGTGTGCATTTCACATATCCCCCCCATAAAATGTCAATACTCCATATTATGGAGTTGGAGTACATTTGGGTATTTGGGAATTCCCAGGGCAAAAAATCAATGGTGATGAAAAATGTCCTTGATTCGCAAGCCTGGGAATTAAAATGCCATTTAATGCATGTTTAACCATTGTGTGAATCAATCAGCTAGAATTCGGGCCCGATTAAATGGGTGGGAATCCTAGCAAATTCCCAATGAGTCATCTAGAAATTGTATGGGAATCAAGATTAATTGGGAATTTAGCGTTAGTCGCGAAAATTCCTTCATCTTACCTTTGTTTCAAGTCTTCTAGCTTCCATACTGCTTCGATATGCTCTCTCCTTCAAGACACACCACTTCCATCCACTTCAGATCGCCCCGCCGAAGTACTATCCCGAGAATCGGCCGATTCGGAGTGGAAGAAGGTGAAGCTGCCGATTTTCCTTCATCTTACCATTGTTTCAAGTCTTCTAGCTTCCATACTGCTTCGATATGCTCTCTCCTTCCAGAGACGGCACTTCCATCCACTGCAAATCGCCCCGCCGAAGTACTATCCCGAGAATCGGCCGATTTGGAGTGGAAGAAGGTGAAACTGCTGATTTTGCTTCATCGTACCATTGTTTTAAGACTTGTAGCTTCTGTACTCTCATAGGCGGAGTTTTCTTTGAGATACTTTTAATTTAACTATAAAAACGCCTATGTTAGGAAGCAGTGTTACAAAGTTAGAAAATTTGCATCAGATATGCTTACTGCAGTATCCTATCCAATCAGGACCATCATATTCGGACTTAGCTAAACGAGAGCTTTTGATTGAGTACCTACATGCCTATGTTACGACGCAGCGTTAAAAAGTTAGAAAATTTGCATAAAAAATTTGCATATTCAAAATAACAATATGCAAATTTTTGCAAATATTAACGCTGCGTCGTAACATAGGCATGTTGGTACTCAATCAAAAGCTCTCGTTTAGCTAAGTCCGAATATGATGGTCCCGATTGGATCGGATGCTGTATTAAGCATATTTGATGCAAATTTTCTAACTTTTTAACGCTGCCTCCTAACATTGGCGTTATTGTACTTAAACGAAAGCTCTCCTTTAGCCAAGACTGAATATGATGGTCCCGATTGGATCGGATGCTGCAGTAAGCATATTTGATGCAAATTTTGTAACTTTTTACCGCTCTCTTTTTTAAAGTTCCATAAAATTTGCATACTACAGCATCCGATCCAGTCGGGACCATCATAATCCGTCTTGGCTAAAGGAGAGCTTTCGTTTAAGTACAATAACGCCAATGTTAGGAGGCAGCGTTAAAAAGTTAGAAAATTTGCATCAAATATGCTTAATACAGCATCCGATCCAATCGGGACCATCATAATCCGTCTTGGCTAAAGGAGAGCTTTCGTTTAAGTACAATAACGCCAATGTTAGGAGGCAGCGTTAAAAAGTTAGAAAATTTGCATCAAATATGCTTACTGCAGCATCCTATCCAATCGGGACCATCATATTTGGACTTAGCTAAACGAGAGCTTTTGATTGAGTACCTACATGCCTATGTTACGACGCAGCGTTAAAATATGCAAAAATTTGCATATTGTCATTTTGAATATGCAAATTTT
This sequence comes from Sabatieria punctata, assembly GCA_030248155.1. Lineage (NCBI taxonomy): Eukaryota > Metazoa > Nematoda > Chromadorea > Araeolaimida > Comesomatidae > Sabatieria > Sabatieria punctata. The sequence continues at coordinate 17,148 of JASANB010006543.1, forward strand.
TTATGCAAATTTTCTAACTTTTTAACCCTGCGTCGTAACATAAGCATGTAGGTACTCAATCAAAAGCTCTCGTTTAGCTAAGTCCGAATATGATGGTCCCGATTGGATAGGATGCTGCAATAAGCATATTTGATGCAAATTTTATAACTTTGTAAGACTGTTTCCTAACATAGGCGTTTTTATAGTTAAATTAAAGGTATCTTAAAGAAAAGTCCGGATATGAGAGTACAGAAGCTACAAGACTTAAAACAATGGTACAATGAAGGAAAATCAGCAGTTTCACCTTCTTCCACTACGAATCGGCCAATTCTCGGGATAGTACTTCGGCGGGGCGATTTAAGTGGATGGAAGTGGTGTGTCTGGAAGGAGAGAGCACATCAAAACAGTATGCAAGCTAGAAGACTTAAAACAATGGTAAGATGAAGGAAAATCGGCAGCTTCACCTTCTTCCACTCTGAATCGGCCGATTCTCGGGATAGTACTTCGGCGGGGCGACTTAAGTGGATGGAAGTGGTGTGTCTGGAAGGAGAGAGCATATCGAAGCAGTAGAGAAGCTACAAGACTTGAAACAATGGTAAGATGAAGGAAAATCGGCAGCTTCACCTTCTTCCACTCTGAATCGGCCGATTCTTGGGATAGTACTTCGGCCGGGCGATTTAAGTGGATGGAAGTGGTGTGTCTGGAAGGAGATAGCATATCGAAGAAGTATGGAAGCTACAAGACTTGAAGCAATGGTACAATGAAGGAAAATCGGCAGCTTCACCTTCATCCACTCCGAATCGGCCGATTCTCGGGATAGTACTTCGGCGAAGATGGATGAGATGCGAATCGTGAGTGGCGGGCTGGATGATCGAAGTGGTTCTGGTACGATCTGGAAGGGAGCAAATGGCAGAGGTGGCCTGGAGGCTGAAGACGATTTAGGTTCAGTAGAAGGTGCCAGTACTTGAGTGATTTGAATTTGGCGCACTTCTTACCGATAACCAGTCTTCCCGGTTAGGGTCCTAGCACGAAAACTCATAACATTCGGTCCTGTCATGCGAGGGCCTCATTGCCAAATGTTTTCTCAGAAAATCTGTAAATTGCTACCGTAGTATCTCATGTTTTCGTGTTGAAAAACCAAAAGACAATGTCAAGTACGGTAGCTAGAAACAAACAAACAAACAGAAAATCAAAAATTTTGCACAAAACAGAAACCGAGTGGATTCTGAATGGCCTACAAGAGCAGTGACGACCGGACTTAATAAGGAGATTATAACCAACGATCATAAAAGTTTAGCAGTTTTATCGTCAGAACCATCGTTCCCGAAGCAATAGCAAAACCACGGCTACGATGTACAAATACAACCGACTATTTTGCCACTCCTAATATCTTTGCAGCAGGAAGGTGTGTACACTCCGCTACACTGAAGCTTGTTGCACACTGAAATTAAGGACGTCAAGCAATACAAGCGTACAAGAACATTTTGCTATATTATTTTGTTCCTTCTAAACAAACATACAGTACATACTAACCATCTTGACACTCAGCCGAGATGGTGGATTTAACGATATTCTCTGTTCTATAGGTGCAACTGGCGGACAAAGTGCTTCGAACAGACAGAAAGGCAAGCAAACACACAAGGACAGGCACTTTCATTTTTCAGTCAGTGCCAGTCACTAACAGCGTAGACGGTACCGGATTTTGCGTACAGTACAATCTATGTCATCTAATCGGGTCGCCATAAAATTCTCACTGCAGTTTTGCAGGCAGTTTACCTGTAGCTTTATATAAATACTAGATCTGATCAAACCGTTGGGAAAACTTCTTGTATAGTCTATAAGAGCGTGCGAAAAGACGACAAGCGTTCGTGCGCAAAAAATGACTACCTACCTGCGTACAATCGATGAAGCCAGCCAAATTCATAACCGGCAAAAAAGGCTACTTTGCATAACATCTGTTACCATACGTAGCAGCAACAAAATCATGATGTACATACATAGACCTGCTACTTAATTATCTAGTCCTGCTGGTACACGTACTATGTATATTTACCGTAGTCAACGACCGCAGACCTTCTTAGCTTTTTCTTGACACTGTCTAAACCTAGTGACCAGTGAACCATGCAAATTCTAAATTCTTCAGCAGTGGCACAAGCGTTAGTGTTACCATACATGGAACAAGTCATTCGCCGACGGGGAAGGGGTCTGAGCTCAAATTCTGGGGGAGGGGTGTGGTACTAAAAACAAAAATTGCAATTTTCGGCTAAAATCGTAAAAAGGGATAAATTGCGCTCAAATGCAGCAAAAAAGTGCGTATTAACGGATTTTTTGGTGCCTGAAATTCTAAAAAATTGCAAAAATTTACTCTAAATAATACTTGCCAGAGAATCAGATGAAGAGGGTCGGAAAAACCGTGTCGGGGGAAGGGGTTTGGCCTCGTCGGGCGGGGGAAGACTCCCGACCACTCTGCTACGTACATTACATCTTTGAGTTTCACTCAAACAATTGAGAGCAATGCCGGACGTGCAGAAGTTGAAGACGTGAGCGGGCCCCAATTTCTTTTTTAGATTAGCGACAAAATGCTTTCCAGCTAATTCAACATGCAGCCAACTGTTAAATGTTTGATTAGAGATTGAATTAACAGCGTGAGACTTGGAATGCCTAAATAAGAGTCGATAGTTTGGTTTTTGTGTTGCACCACTCCAGCAAAATGTCGACCGCGCTACCGCTCTCCATTTGTCTGCTGCTCACTCTCTGTCTACAGATCAGCGCCGAAGACTGGCGACTAGAATACAGACTCGGAAAACGTGACCGGTAACTTACGTATGCTCTCTACGGCTCAGAACCCTTCTTCCCATCCACACTAAACCAATTTTCGGCCTAGTTCTTTTGTCATTTCTCAGACACTGCAAAAAAAACTGTTGTCAGACTCGTAAAGCCTAATGTTAGATTTTTACCACTGTACACTGTCATTTTCAGACCGGTATACCATGAAAGCGCACCCAGTATAGACTGGAGCACCGTCTACAGGCAAGTTTTTCATTCTACAGTCAGGGAAATAACGACATACATGGTACCGCTACCATACATATATGGTATCACCTGAGGCCTCGACCGAAGGGTACCATAGATGGTTCCCATACCGTATATTGTACCACTTTAGTTTGAACCGGTACCATGGTATCGCTACCATATTTGGTACCGGCACCACGTACAAATATGTCGTTGTTTCTCTAACTGTTCCAAGCCTAACGAACGACGCAGCAACTTGAAACAATGGTGGGCCGGACCGTAGCTTTGTTTACTATACAATGTACGTAGAAATAGTGCATAACTGGAAAGAAACTACGTAGCCTAAGAATCCACGTTGCTTGATTCATGCACAAATACGAAAGTGCCTTACTTCAAACAATTATTATTATATTTAGATTTGGAAAAAGACATCCACGCTCTCGTACCTGGTAGGTGTAGGTTACCATTTATTTAGTAGACAGTCTCACTACACAGCAGGTTTGTAGGATAAGAGAAGATGAGGAACGATTGAACAATTACTACCCGCAGCAAGCACTGCCCCAACCTCACTACTGGCAAGGAGACACAGTGAAGAAGAACAAGATGCGAAAACTGACAGACAAAATGAAAACCAGACTGCGTCAGTACTATCGTCGCATGGCCATGCTTAAGGGAATGTAGTTGTCTGTCTCTCTCTTAAACAAGTCAACTCTGGAGGCGTCACGAGTGCGCAACGTAATCAGATGTATACCAAAGAAATGTAATAAAGCCTGGTTCATGAAGTCCTCCTACAAAATCAAACTGTCTGGTAAACAGACACGTATGTAGGTTTAGTGAACAATATTGCAAAGATACAAGACGCTTATATTACAGCTAAACGGCAGGGAGACGGCAAGAATTCTAGAATTCTGGTCCAACCACCTTGTCAGTTTGCCCAGACATGGACTAGCATTTCGGCTGATGGGGGGGGGGAGAATTTTCAATTCCTGATGGGGGGCTGAGAGGGGGGGTAGGAGCACCTGATGGGGGGGCTGAGGGGGTGGTAAGCCAAAAAGTCCGATTTTTGGCGAAAATCAGGGTTTTTCGGCCTATTTTTCATTAAAATAAGCTAAAATTAGCTATTCGGAGCTCATTTACGCCTATTCCAGGCATTTTTTTATCATAATTTTCTATACAAAATTCTTCCCAAAAATTCCTGATGGGGGGTAGCGGTCGGCTGATAGGGGGTAGATCAGAGCCTGATGGGGGGTCAACCCCCCCTCAGCCCCCCCATTGCCCATGTCTGAGTTTGCCGACGACTTGATCAAGTAAATCAACAGTGCCGAGAGACCTGCTTGTTTAACCTAAACTCGCCGAAGCCTGAACCTAACAGTTTTGAAACCCTAAATGGTATCTGCCGGTAATTTCGGCCTACGGTAGGTAGTGTTCGAATAAACAGACAGTGCAAGTGCATAATAAGTTGAGAAAATACGGAAGTTGCAGTAGAAAACAAAAGTTTCTAAAGCAATATCAATTCGTTTATGATGAGACAGAAGTATCTCATTTAGTGGAAATATAGTTAGTGCGAAGCGACACAAACAAACTGAATAAATCAAATGGACGGAGCTTGACTTTTACAAGATAATGTATGCAGTAAAGAAGATGTACCGTATCAGGCAGGATATCACAGCGACAGGAGCGGGATTTACTCTATCACAGTCATCATCTGAATTCGTTGTATAGTTTGGCTGTTTTGTAGTCAAATCTCAGCTGAACAAAATTAACCACAATAGCCCGGTCAACATCTGCCTAAAACAGTCACTCAGGGTACCATAACACCTGTGCCAAATATGGTACGGTCAGATTACACCCCTACATGTAACAAAATACGGCAAAGATCAAGGCAGAGACCAAAGGCAGAGTTTTGAAATATTGAGGAGAGTTTAGGGGTTTAGGCTAGAGTTACTACGTGATACGATTTTTTCAGTGCAGGTTTTAGCCAAACATAAAACACCATCATCGTCTTATACCAGTAGTTCAGCCGTGCAGGCATCGGCTAAATTCTCCGGCACAACCACCAACAAATTGCAGAGGCCATGCAGCGTTTCGAATAGCTTAGAGACAAGCGACACCTTCCACTGGTTAACGCACTTTCTGTACTCGTTTATGTCGCACAACAGTAACATCGCCCCTAAAACGGTATCTTACAGTACACCGCAGACCATACATACAGGTGACAAGGGCTTCCCATCCAAACTCCCCAGATGGGACCCTTGAGTCGTGTTTACGCACCCCTTCTAATGTTTCTAAGACGCAATTTTCTCACAATTTCAGGCTCGAAAATCGCTACAAAAATTACCTGTCTGTAAACCAGCGATTTTTAGTTGAACTTTATTCAGCCCTCCTTATTAGCAGTGTTCTTCAGCGATTTGTGGCTCAGGCAAGAACACCGATTTTAAACGACCTTTTAGCACCCAACCCCCGAAATCATGCTCTCATACATAGGGCAGGGGCGAGGGGGGTTACCTCCTCGTCGGCCAACCCCCTCGGTCGGCCATCGCTGGCTGCTAACCCCGTCCCGACCCTTCTCCGAAAATTTTGGCGCCGAAAAGCCACATACCCCTCTCCGGATCTTTTGGGCCCATGTATCAGCTCAATCCACCTCCCTCTGACCCAAACCCCATTCGGCGCATGACTTGATACATATAAGTACAAAAAGTACAAAAAGGTTGTTCGGTACAAAAAGTCTGGAGAGGGTCCACCAAACACTCAAAAAATGCTGTAAAATTGGCTGTTTTACTTAAAGAAGCGCAAAAAACTACTTTGGCTAGGGCTAAGGACAACCGAGGGGTTAGGTGGTATGGGCTGGCGAGGTGTTCTATGGGGCAGAGAGAGCAGTCAATCTGACCGGCAGAGGAGTACTGGAAGGTGTAGATGTGGTCCAGTAGAGCTCTATGGAATCGGAGTCCCAGTTCGGTGAGCACCGCCGATTGGTTGCCTCCGTCCACACTGTCCACTATCACCTCTACCTGACCGTTGAGAAAGCGAACTACCGTACTGCACGCCTAAACACAACCATTGCACCAGCACACCAATAAATTAGGGGCAGCGCACGTTGCTGCAGAGTGGAATCACTCCTTCCTCCTGCTCCGGTCGAAAGTCGGTCTTCTTCTGTTCGCTCGTTAGCACGAAACGGATGTAGCCGGCCGTGGCGTTCAGTTGTCTGAAGAACGGAGAAGCTTTATGCAAATTTTCGTCCAATTCTAAACTAACCTCTCCAGTGCGTTGCTCATTTTGTTCTCGAGTGTGTAAAGAGCGTCGCGCTTTTTGTTCAGACACTTCTCGTAGTAGGACGTGCCTCTGAAAACGTGGCGTCAGTATGAGGCTGCATCCCCTTTTCCGGTAGGGATTCAACTCTTACATGTAACAGGTCATCCGCCGAAGGGGAGAGTTGGACACAAAAAATCGCTCTAAATGTTAATCTGGGCTCGATCGAATAACGGTTATAAATTTCTGTTTAAAGCAATTTCAGCGATTATGGCGTCTGCAAGTGTAAAAACTATTCTGAGCAGAGCCTAATCTAGACATGGTTTTATCATAATTTTTCTATACAAAATAATATTCTTCCTAAAAATTCCTCAGGGGGTAGCGGCGGCCCGAAGGTGGGTAGTTGAGAGCCTAAGGGGTCAACCCCTCTTAGCCCACCCCTTTGCCCAAGTCTGGTCGGGAGGCGACAAAGATCAACGCTAAACACCCACTTGACCAGAGGCACTATGCTATCGTCAAATTGCTTCTCAAACAGATGGCATATGGCTGCAGCTTGCCGCACCACTGCAAAGCTGTGAGGCTCCGGGGGTGCTTTCGGTTCAGACAGTGGTATCCCTAAACAGCACTGCTTAGATCTTAGCAGACAATGTAGAAAATCAAACCGTGAAAGGCCAATTCTACAGCATACTCGAGGTGTTCTTGGCACAGATATTGCAGTAAAACGTCCAAAATTCTCTGCGTATTGGCCGCCGTTTCATGTAAACCAGACAACTAAACAAAAAATAGTGGACAGTGGAACAGTTTAAAAAAGCCATTACCAGCTGACATCTTTGGAAAGCTTGTTTGGTCTCTTGCAAAATACTAATCGCCACTTCTTCGGAGAGAAACGTCTGGCCGCCGTAACTTTCCGGCGTTAAAATACGTGCTTGTATGTCGCGTTTCAAGTCGGAAATTCTGCAAGAAAAATGGCTCCAAACTTCAATTTTAACCACAAAGCAAACAAACAGACCCTCCGGTCTGAATGATCCTCTTCTGGTGGCCTTTGGACTCGTAAAATTTGTGCAGCAAGTTAGAGCACTGCTCCCTGAGAAAATGACTTTCTATGGTCATGTAGCTGTCCAGGTACTTGGCGAACAGAGCGCGGATTAAGGCCGGCAGAAATTCCTTGTCTGAACCGACACGATACTCGGCCAAACTTTCCGATAGTTTTTGCGTTCTAAAAATTCTGTTACATCAACAGCAAAGACCCAAATTTGAAGATTAACCAATCTATACATGGAATGAAAACCCTGAAGATGCCAGCTTTCTAGCACAACCGATTAAAATCTGGCCAATTTATACCTTCAGCGAAGGTAAAAAATTAGCATTGGCAAAACTGAGGTTGGCGCTCTCTCGACATACATAAAAGACGCCTGTATGACCTAATTTAGGTGTTAATTGTGTTGCCTTAGTTGAGGTGATTGTAATCAACGACTTCGTATAGCCCTGCTTCCTGTGCAAGCCCCTCATTTTTGAGAATGCCAAATTTTCAACGTTCACTGAAAGTAAAAATCTCGTCAGTTCGGGTCAGTTCATTTCAGAATGGCATAACTCAGGGCCACAGAAGACTAGCAGACAAGGACTTGGCGAAAACAAACTTTTAAAAATAATGATAATTATGTCAGAGATCTTTTCATTCGGTTGAAAATTGGTGGAATAGCGGCCATTTGAAGTTATTCGGAAAAATCAAAAAAGGCCATACGGTCTTTTTTTATGACCAACACTGTATAGAACAACTAGAAACAGACTTGGAATAAAGGTCGAATAAATTAGCCAAATAGGCTTCCAAGTCATCTGTGTCCGACAGCTTGCTCTGAATGTATTCCTACAATAAGCCTGCATTGCAGCAGCAAACCCGACAGCTGCCTACCTGCAACTTGCCGTGAAACATGTTAAGCACCAATTTAGCCATAACCTGTTCCGGGTTGGGAAATATCTCTTCCAGTATGGGACTGGTTTTCTGACACAAATTCAGCATGTCGCCGAATATATCGGCGCTGCGGAAAGCCCCCTGAAAATTGCCATCCACATCTACTCTTGACAAATAATAACCAACAGTACTATCTGAATGTGCTCCACGAAGGCGTTGACGCACTCTGAGTAACCCTAGAAGGTAGTTGTTTAAGTGCAAAGTTAACCTCCAACAGAAAAAGCGCAACACTTTAAAGTTGGCCAAGATGGCGGCGATTTGTTTCAGCTTCGCCTTCTGGCCCATTCTGTGCGTTCTCACGAACTCCTCGATCATAAGTCGCTCGATTTCGTCGTACTTGTAAGAAATTCGCTGCTGAACTTGGGAGTATTTGTCGGACGACAACTCTTGACAGATCAGCGACAGCTTATGAATCACTTCGGCAGACTCCAGCAACTAAACCAACCCACCTTATGCAATGCTGCCAACGTCAGGACGAACAGAAACAACAGTACTTTTTACTTAGTCGTCAGTTAAAGAAGTACTTTCGAAATTACCCCAGCCCGTTTGGCCGTTAGTTACACAAAATGCCATACCGATGGGGTAAGGGCTGGCCTAAGGGGGATGGACGCAAACCCGTTGGTTACATGTATACAAATTACTAAGATTAAACTTAGTGCTCAGTTAAAGCATTGATTTGGAAAGAGATAAGGCAAAAGACAAACTCTATCGGGGTCAGTGAAGACTTCTGATTCGAGAGGCTGGTCAGACAGAAACTCGTTGAAGTGCTGCATCAGCTGCAGAGCCTCGTAGGCGCGGGCGCGAGGCGCATTCACATTCTGCAGTTGGTCTCCCAGATGGACCACTCGACCGGCCACCGACTGGATCTTATCATCCAATGTCTGAAATAATATGTGGACACTGAGTGATCGGCTCAGCCCAATAAACACTGACTTTTAGTTGATCGACGGCAGTGGCGTTCTCATTCTGCAGTCTGTGCAAAGTGACTGAAAACTCCTCTTCCTCTTCTTTACACTGATTTTGAAGTCTCTGAATTTTGTTTTGGTATTGATCCGACAACATCTAAACAGAACCGTGATTAGCTGTCTGTCACCATACATTTCTGGGGATTTCTGGAAGCTTTTTATTCTTAGGCTAAATCGCACACAAAACAACTGGATTGGGCAGGGGCATTGGGTAAACAATTAGACCAGTTACACTCCAGTAACTATGGAACAGCAAACCTCACAGACCAAAAGAAACTCATCTCTGATTTTCTGGTGCGCAATTTTTGAGACAACTTTTTGAAATTTCTGTAGAATTTCGGGCACGATAATTGCTACATTTGCCATTAAACCAACCGCGGGGGTCTGAGCCCAAATTTTGGGGAGGGGTTTGGGCACTAAACAACGCTCAAATATCGTCAAAACGGAAAAATTGTCTTGGCGGGTCCCCGATCGGGGGGGGGGGGGGCCTGGCCTAAGCCTGGTGGCCCACCCCGGACCCCCATATTACATGTATGCTTTATATGTTTTGTAATCCCTGAAAAAGCCAGGTTTCTAGCACAGTCGGCTAAAATATGGCGGATTTTTTTGCTTTCAGTGACGGTGAAAAATTAGCATTGTCAAAAATGAGGGTGGTGCCTCTGAACATAAAGAACTACTGTATAGCCTAATTTAGGTAGAGGGGGTTTGTACTTCAGATAGGGGATGAGGCAGTTTCGCCCAGAGGAGGGTCCAAAATTTCAATAAGCTCCAAAACGCCTGGAAATGTGTTTTAGGACGTGTTTCAGAGTAAGGAGAGTAAAAAGCGCTATTTTAAAACTGTCAAATAGCATTTTAGAGAAAAAAACATAAAAAGGGCTTCCAAAGAACCGATTGCTCTGAAATATCAGTAGCGGAGACGCCAAATTCGGTTTCCAAAGGCTTTTGAAGCGAATTTTAAGCTAAATCAGTGATTTCTAAGTCAGTTTGTTAGTACTGGAGCCACTACTCTACTAGTACTTGAATTTTTGGATGGGAGGGGCCCTAAATGGTCTCGGGGGTGAAGGGAATTGGTTTCTAGCTAAGGATAAATAAACCCTTTTATGATGTATGGTTGAGTAATCCACGATTTCACTGGTTCTTACAATCCTGATTTCTGTGCTTTCGAGAACGCTAATTTTTCACATTCACCGAAAGTAAAATTCCGTCAGATTTTACCGGCTGTGCCAGAAATCCGGCCTTTTCCGGAATTAAAGAACATATCAAGAATGGTTAATTTGCAAATTTTAGAGCTGGGGTTCGTAAGAAACATGTGTATGCTTAAAGTTGACGTCTGAAAATCCAGGTCAGTTCAGTTCAGAAAGGCAAAACTTTACGCTGCAGAAGGTTACCAGGTTTTGGCCAAACAAACAGTAAACAAATAATAACAATGGTGTGAAAAATCTTTTGATTCGGTTGAAAATTGATCATTTGAAGTTAATTGGAACACTCGAAAAAGGCTAGGCGGTTTTTTTATGGTCAGCACTGTATTTAATTTTGTGATAAGAGAGATAGGCAAAACCTGAAGACTAGAGATTTCTTCTTCAAAAGCTCGATGCAATGACCATGGGTCAATTTTGGAATCTCCTCCACCAGTTAAACGCCACACAAGACGTTCTACAAAATCTGTCGGGTCGAATGGATCCTGAAACATGCAAAACCATCATCCCAATCAATACAGTAGTAGAACCTCCATAAATAAATGGCACGTCCACAATAGGGTTAACATACTACTACGTAGTACTACGGTACTACGTATCATACTACTTATCTAAAAACTGACTATGTACCTGCTCACAGAACTTGACGCGACTCTAGTTCCTATGCCGGCGCCAGTCAGAATTGGCATAGTTTACACTGCCCGAGGCAATGCGCTCTCTCTCCCTCTCCCTGGCGCTAATCGATTGACCTGGCGGCCATTCTGGCTGCCTCTCCCTCTCGCTAATTGCTCTCACTGCCGGTAATTGATCGCCGCAGGCAACAACCATAACAGTCCATCTTCGCTGCCACAAAACTATGTTTACAATACACAGGTGTTTGCTAAGAGACAAAAAACATCGGAACAATTATACAGAATGATTTGTGTGACAGGCAGACAGACAGATTTCCGAGACCACAGGCGTTTCCGATGTGATAAGGTAATGATATAAAAGACCAAAGCGCAGGCAAGGTTTCATTCCGGTCTCTTGAATCTTTAATGGAGTCTTGTTCGGTTTCTGGTCGAAAGCAGTGCCCGCACTGTGAGAAGAATTATGCTGACCGAGGTGGACTTAACAAGCACTTAGCCGCAGCTCATCCTGACGAAGATCGAAGGACACCACCGCAAAAGACTACATGTGGAGAATGTGGTGAACTGTACTGTATCATAGTAGTAGTGGCAGTATTAGTAATAGTGGTAGTAGTATATATGAAGAAACTCATTGAAAAGAAAGAAAAACCTGCCTCTATTTAGATGAAAAGTTAGCGACTAGAAAGGAGCTGTGTGAGCATTTGAGTTCCAAACACGCGATTGCTGTTGATTACTTCACAGACAAGAAGTTTGACAACTATGCGGAAATCTGTCTGTCTGCCTGTCACACAAATCATTCTGTATAATTGTTCCGATGTTTTTTGTCTCTTAGCAAACACCTGTTTATTGTAAACCTATAGTCTGTTCAAAAATTATTGGCCATGGGCGGTTTTTGATTTTTTTCTCAAAAATTCTCCTCTAGACCCCCTTATATTTTTATATGAACTTGTAGCCAACGATCAGCGCTACATTATGGAACTATTCATTCTTGTCCTAATTTGCATATTAACTACGAAAATGGCCAAAAACTAAAATTTGTGCGAGTTGACCCCCTCCAAACGTGCTTGAAATTTGACGCCGATACCAGATTCGGATTCCTCAGAGTCTTGCGGTCTCGAATCATACCACTTACATGGGTCTACGACGATTTTGAAGCAAGTTACGAGCGATTTCCCGAGGGGTACTCGCTCAAAAATCGACCAAAATTTTTGCTCTCCCATAGTAAAACTTACTTAGTGGTGCAAAACGACCTTTTTTACCCGACAGATTTCCAGAAACCACTTTTTCTAGTCAATTCGGACCCGAGGAATTCAGTGGTGCCGTCCGTTTCGGCATGCAACTCTTGTGGAGGGTGCTAGAGCCCCCTAAAGCTCTAAACGGCCCAGTTCCGGTGTTCAGTATTCAGACCCAAAATTGAAACTTTGAGCTAGAGAGCTCTGAGTTGGCACACTAATACATGCTTATGAGTTATCTTTTAGCTGCAAAGGATTAGTGGATCTGATGCTCCTGTCCTGAGAAATAGCCTTCCGAAAATCGGTCCACTTAAATTTCACCCAAATTTCAAAGTCTAATTTCTCGATTCATACTCGGAATTCGGACCTAAAAATTGGGGTTTTTAGAGTACTTTTAGACTGCTTTAAGAAACTTTTGTCAAATTTTCGTTTTCAGAAAAAAAATTTTTTTCGCTCCCTTTGTGCCCCCCTAGCTTGTCTGGAGCCCCCCAACCCCGTTGTTCCAGAGCGCATTGCCCTCGGGCAGTGTAAACTATGCCAATTCTGACTGGCGCCGGCATAGGAACTAGAGTCGCATCAGAACTTGCGCAGTGCACACTCGTTCGTAGCTACACAACTTTAAAATAAAAAAATTGGTATACTTGTTCGAGATCTTGAACATAGGTCGCAAAATATCGGTCCGACATTGTGTAGTTATGTATTACGATGCCATCAGTAAGCCTAAAAGGTTTAGCACGAGAAAGAATATTTAGCTAGCACCACAAAAAAAGAAGGAAGGAAGGAAGGATTACGGAAAAACTGGAAATCTGACAGCATAGAGATCCAAAACACTGGAGCGGCCAGTGGCACAGCACAGCACAAGTAGGTAGCCTAGGACCCTCGCGCGTGACTTGTAGTGGGTGCACGGCCCTTGTATTCTATTTTGTTCTTCGCCTTGGCAGCACGCGGCCTGTCTTCTTTGTTTGTTGTATGTATAATTCTTGTAATACCTAGGTTGTTGTTGTTGTTGTTGTTGTAGTAGTAAATTTTTGTCCTTTCGGACTAGGAGTAGCCAACTGCTATAGAGCAGGAAGAGACACAAGGTCCGGCAGCCTCCTTAACAACAACCCTCCCCATTGTTGTCGGTGTGTGCAAGACAGCTAAGGTTTGGTCCTCATTTATCTGCTTGCCATTGTTGACTTTCACCGGTCTGGGTTGCTAATTTGTGTCGAGTCGACTACTTCCCATCGCCTCGACAGGTTTCCAACCCACAAACACACCGCTTCCATGGGTGCCGGGGCCGCCGTGACACACGTTATATAGCGTAAACTACCCGTAGCCAAGACGCGACCTAGGTAATAAATAACGAACCAATATCAAATATAAGTAAAACAAAAATACCTATTACAAAGAATAGTATTTATCCACAAAAGAAGGCATACATGTAACAGGTCACCCTGTTGCTAAAACTGATTTACGAGACGAGTGAAAGTTTTACAATAAAGAAAAATACGCAGTAAAAGAATGACCACGTGTACTGTAGACAGTTGACAGATAGTCTTTATTAGTTTCCTCCCTTCTTTTCTATCTGCAAGCTTATTACTGTTCAACAAAACCACTGTTTTACGCCGAGTTAAGTTGATGACTTCATGTCTGCACGTGCATTCAAATCGCTCAATAATAAACAGTTCCTGTTGTTTTTGTTTCTCTTCTTGTAGCGGTGATCACGATCAATTCATATCGTATTGCCTGTTTACTAGCATGAATTGCTATATTATTGTTGTATATGGGTCATGTAAAGTTCAGAGTAATTAGAGTTTGTCTCATCAGCTTATAAATTGTTGTTTGCGTCAATTTGCTGTTCTCCATTTGATATACGCTAAATTTGTCATGCCTGCTTATTTCCTTAGTATCTCACAGTTAGCTTGCTTAGTGCTTAGCGTTAGTGTCTCAACATGGACTATCATGGGTAACGGCCTAATGGTCGCTCCACGTATCTAGATCTCTATGCCGTGAATGTGATAAAACGCGGTAACATTTTCTATGCATCGGTACGGAGGGTGATTTGTGCTATAGACACTTTGACCCGAAATACTGATGAGCATAATATCTCTGTAACGTGATCAAACTACAAACACTAAAATCTGGGTCGCGTCAGCCGTTTAAACGATGAGATAAAAAATAGCCAAATTTAATGTGATTTTGCTACGATATTATACCCGCATACCACCACCAACACAAGGATAAATTATATGTCTGATAGTAGCGCACATGTCTGATAGAACTACAACACAAAGACAGAGTCATCCAATCAAAACCACCATAATTCACGAAATGGCAGAAATGAGATCCTCCGTCGCTGACGACATTGCCATACACGTATAGCACTAGAAACCTCTAGAAGAGGCGAATTCAACATGAAGTGTCAATTGCTAGCTTGGAGTGTTTTGTTTGTTCATGCTGTCTCTACATCTAGCCGTCCTATGGTTAACAAGTATGTTTTTACGTTTAGCTCTTTAGATAAATTTTCTATGCTACATATCCCCTTGATGCAGACCGAGGACAACTAACTTCATGGGGACAAGGCTTCGCAGTTGTCCCGACGGGGACACGGCCGGGGACAAGCCCAGGACAACTCAGGGGACAAGGTGGGGGTTGTCCCGGGACAAGACAAGGGTTGTCCCGACTGGTTCCATACTTGTCCCCAAGCGATGGGGACAAGTATGGAACCAGTCGGGACAACCCTTGTCTTGTCCCGACTTGTTCCATACTTGTCCCGATGGGGACAAGTATGGAACTAGTCGGGACAAGCCCTGAAATGTGGGGACAAGTTAAAAATTAAAACTTGGTGTGCAAATGGCCCACTGTTTTCCAGGAAAGATGCATTTTCATTACTGAGCGCGCCATCATGGATGGAGAGGACAGGTGGCTGGGCGTGCACCGCCTCCCGATGCCGACAGTGCTTGACCTGTACAACAAAGGCATGGGGTTAGTGTGCATTCAGGACACAATTCGTATCTGTACCTACAATGTTCCAGGGGCGTGGATTTGGCTGATCAGAAAATTCAATGCACCTATAGGCACACCAAGGCAATCATTTTGCAAATCTAGAATCGAATAGAGATAGGTAGACACATGTCCCCTTTTGCAGAGCACTAAGTGGTACGTGCGCATACTCTTCCAAGGCGCTGAAGTCTGCATGCTGAACGCGTGTGTCCTCTATGCAGTCGCAAACGACATGTTCGGGGTCAACCACCTGCGCACGATGAAGTTCCGCATGACCGCTTTAGCTGGTAGCCAGTCTGGGACCACTCTTAAAGTCTACCTAAGCATACTTGCAGGCATAGTTGAAATGGTTCGCGCGGAGGAAGGGGGTCCTAGGTGCTACAGTGTGGCCGGTTTCCCCTCTGCTGACATGCTCTTGACGCACTTGCCGAAGATAGTGCCGGTGCGGCCCAAAGCGCCAAACGACAACAACGAGGCCGTGGTCGGACCTGATGAGGAGAGCATCGAAGCCATCAGGCTGAATAACTCGAGAGCCCACGTTCCCTGCAGAATGATCAAGCAATACCGATGCGTTGTGCACAGAAATGAGTGCAAAACTGTCTTCTCTTGTTGGCTCTGCAGGCGACCCATCTGTCTAGGTAGCTTTCTATATTTTTGACCGAAGTAACGCCAACAGTTTTCAGAAACGTGCTGGGCGCGGTACCACAATGTTGCCGGTGACTACACCTGGCTGGACAACTCTCTTAAAAGCAGAATCATGCGCAAATCTGCACCGGGCACAACTCCCATTTGATCTCGGTCCATGCTTTTTTACTTGTTTTCGGCTGGCCGACATGTACTTCTCTGTTGAATTTTCGTTGGTGGCTGTATTGTATATGATATTGATTGTGTATTTCATTTTATGTGTTGTAATGTGCTGTGCGATTCCCAGTGATTTCCGATTGTTAGTGCCATCTGACATTTGCCGACCACATAATAATCCTGTGCGTGCTTTAATTGTCGTCAATACTCCGGTTGTTGGCAGTTTGTGTCTCATAAATAGTGCTATCTGAAGAGAACTTGTGGATTTACGCCTATAAAACACACTTAGGCTTAGACAACGTAAGACACCAAGAAAAGCCGTGAATTAACTTTCCCTGACTGTTGCGATTCCCAGTGACTCATCCTTCTGTCAGTGATTCTCCTGAGCGTGCTTTAATTGCCGTCAATACTCCGGTTCTTGGCTGTTTGTGTCTCATAAATTGTGCTATCTGAAGAGAACTGGTGGATTTACACCTATAAAACGCACTTAGGGAACTTAAGACACCAAGAAATGCCGTGAATTAACTTGTCCCTGACTGTTGGGGACAACCTTGATTCTTCTAGACATGTCCCCAGGACAAGAATTCTTCTAGACATGTCCCCCAGGACAAGAAGAAGTCCCCACCAGGGGGACAAGAAGAAGTCCCCTGATTTTCGGTGACGTGACATGTTTCAGTTGTCCCCGAGATGTCCCGCGGGACAAGGAAAACATGTCCCCGAGTCGGAGGTATACTGTATTTTGGACCCATGGATACGGTAGAATTGGAGGGGGTTGTCCCCACTTTCGGGGACAAGTCTGGAGCAAAAGCTCCACGGTCTGCATCAAAGGGATATTGAATCGCACAGAACGTAACGTACATAAATACAGTGAAATCTTCATATAATCAGACTGGGACCATGAATACGTTCCGTAATGCGATTTTATTTACTGAGGATAGCAATATTGTCGTTGCCCAAAAACTTTTTCAACTGGATGGAAGTCGAATTTATGCAGGTTTCATTAGTAGTACTGCACACGCATGTATACACGTTTTTGGTGCAACAAACAACGTAGAAGCTACAATACGTAGAAGATATTGCTCTGGCCTGCCACCGCTCGGAAAACGAAAAGTTTAAAGTCTCCCGTCAGAGAAAACAGTTAAATTAGTTTTTCTACTACTACGTAAGCACTAATACTATATGTACATACATATTAGTCTACTACACACGCGTTTTTCAAATTTCAGGAAGAATCTATTTCCACTGGTCAACTTGTACAGGTAAGAAATGTTGCCTAGTTTTCATCGTATGCCAATTTTTGCTTCAGTGATGCTGAGAACAGATTACTGTATGTTTTGGCATTTCGGCTGCGAAGCTTGATTTTGAAAGCTGAGTGGGTATGGGCGTCTAAGATGGTTAAGGAGAAGAGATGAAATACATAAGCAAAAAGCCCGATTTTTACTAAAAAATACTATCAGATAAATCTAACAAAAAATCTTGCCGATGTGTGCTTGCAAGCTTTAAGAGCCTGAGGGGAACCTACCGAACTTTCTGTTAGTCATTTATAGTTTTGGTTTGTTATATCAGTGTTACCCTTTCGAGTAGCACATCTTTACTGCATGTCTGGTGAGAAATGGACAGATTAATTTGCAGATTAGGAAAACGAACTGCCATGGTAACTGTGCATGTCGAGCGTTGGGATGACGTGCCAAACTACGGTTCAGAAGCTTCAGCCGGACTTCAAGCAAAAACTTAAGAGCGCTGCTTTAATTACAATTCTCTACCATGTGTGTGTGTGAGTGCGGTGATATCTAGGTAGTTGGGCACCTACGTATGTGCTCTAGCAGAAATTGCAATCGCCTTGTTTAGTACGGCTGATTAGTCAACGCTCAGTGGGCTGCGAATTATCTCGAGTAATAGCTTCATTAATTATTGAAATTCAGTCTTCGACGGCGCTACTAAAATCTCAAGTACCGGTTTTATTAGAAAATGATCGATCGGCAGTGTCTGACACTTTTGCGTGGTGCAAAATCGGCCGGACCGAATGTCAGGTACGGTCAGTCAGAGTCTTCTCAAAATAGGCAATTAGAAGTTGCGGCGGCTGCGGCGCAATTTGAGTCAGTCGGTCTGCATTGTTGCCAGTCTCCGATAACCAGTGACGTAGACGGCTCAGATGGCATCATCTCAAGACACATTTAGCCGCCACTTTATGACTGCAAGTGGTAAGAGCGGCTCTCGTTCGGCTATTAGCCGCTGTCGGTTTGACGACCGTCTGCGTTTGTGCGTGTAATAGCGTTAAGCAGTGCTCGCCGTTCCCACTCCTCAATTTGGGCTCCATTCACGCGCCCGGCCGTCCAATTGGACTCGACGCTACGCTCCTCCTGTTTGCGCCGCGAAATTCGTATGGATTTTCGGCTAGCATTTTTTACATAAGTCCATCATCGGCTCGCCTCTCTGCCTTGCCTCTACCTGGCCGTGCGCTACAACAACAACATGATGTTCGCCTCGAAAATCAACAAACATGGTATGTTTGGCTGTCTTCTATTTAAGCTCTAAAAACAGGCCCTCAACGTGCTAGTAGGTAGTTTTCTCTGGCAATTAGTTTTTTCGGCACTGCGTAATTGCTCCCTTGATGGCATGCTAATTAGAAGAAACGGCTGTTTCCTTGCGTTGATTACGTCTATAAAAATCGAGGTCCCGGCGGTGTGCTGGCCTGGCCTCACTAACTACGTAGTCTAGGGCTCTCTCACAAAAGCTAACCGATACTCTGTCCATTTAACTACTGTAGGTGGTCTGCCCAGTCCTTACCAGACCAGCTTCTTCCCGGGAAGCAATATTTTGGCCTCTTTTTACAATGTTTGACACTAAAACCTGTAAAAGTGACTGCAGAGTAACTAACTTAGCTGTATTTAGTTGTAGCTGAGCCCTACTTTGCATATTTTCAGTCTCTTTCAACTGGAAACTCCGTTTTTAGCGTGTTTTCTTGTCATACCCCTGCAAGTCAGTAGCATTGCCATACATGGGCCGGAAAAATCCGGAAGGGGTGTGGAAGTAGTCTTAGGGGTTTCCACAAAAGTCCAAACAACGCCGAAAAAAAGCGCAAATTTTCTCCCTCCAGGAGGGGGGGCGCGAAGGGGGTATGAACGACCGAGGGTGGGGTATTGCTCGGCGTCGGCGATGGGGGTAAACCCCACTCACCCCCATCCCATGTATGAGCGTGTGTTGCGTTACCCAGCATATCCTTTCTGGAGTTAGTAAGAAACAATCGGTCAATGACAAGACAAGAAGTACGGCGCCCATTATAAAACAAACCAGCAGAATTTTACTGTAGCAAAAGCAACTGTAAATCGCAACTGATTTGAATGAATCTTTTTGAATGTAAGAGAGAGATTCTTCAAGAGTGTTGAACTTTCTATTATAAGATACTCTGCTTACAGTTTCTCTGAGTTAGTGCCCTCAGAGTCGAAACAGTGATTTTTGGAAATGGACCGATTTTTATTATTTCTTTGCACGTAATAATAATACTGATCATTACTGCTGAAGTCTAACAACGAAGCTTTACTGATGACACACGCATACTACAAAATGTATGTGTACGTACTGTACAATTGTACGTAGCTGGGTTTTCAGCTGAGGGGCGTTTCAGGACCCAAATACTACTGGTGTGAGCACTATGTACTAAGGATGTCCAAAGGAGGCTTCAGCGACCTTTCTTTGGTGTCCAAAACTGGATTTCAGCTACCTTTTTTGGCAAACCCTGTCTTGAGGATTAAAAATCGGAAGAAAATCCGGTCTAAACTGCAAAAATCCTTCACTAGTAAAGCCTTGTAAATCTCTGTTTCGACTTTGAGGCAAATATCGCAGGAACTAATCGATATTTAATAAAAATTAGATAAATCCTTCAAGATTTTTATTTATCTTTCATTCAAAAAAGATTCATTCAAATCTGTTCAGATTTACGGGTTTTCAGATTTGTGCCGTAAAAATCTGCCAGGTTGTTTTTTTCTGACGGACCCTGTTTACTAAGTACTAAAATGCCCTACAGCTGTTAATTTTACCTTTTAAAATGTGTTTTTCTGCTTATTTTTCGAAGTTTTCTCGGCTCTTCGAAATTGTAACCACATCGTTTTCAAAATCCTGCGGACACCTGAACTGCTCCTGTCCCGCTGGACAAATAAAATCTAACGTACCTTCCTTCCGATGGCTGTCGCATGTGTTTGTTTTGTAGCGACCGATAGGCTACAAGCTGTAGAAAGAAAGCAACACGGTATCGTGCTAATTTGATGAAGTCATGCAAATAACGAGGGTCCATTGTGAATCACTGTGAGGTTGTTTTGCGCCCGTGACAACGCCCAAAATCGATGTCTCATTAAGGGCCACTGAGTGTCGCTTTGAAGACAAACCTTTTTGCTCAATCTTGCGAAAAACTGCCCCTGACACCGAGACGACCGCTACGAGCCAGATCTATGTTGCTAGGTTGGAATTCAATCGTCAATTACGTAATAGGTAATTGGCTTGTCAGCACGCGTTTCCATTGTTGGCTAGTCAGCCTTGAATGACCGTTTGGTAAGTGCGCATTGGACCGATTTCTACTTACAACTCCGTCCACTGCATTCTATTCTCTCTCGTCTTTTAGTCTCTCCTCTATAATTTGCCTTCCCGAAGAAACTTTGTTCAAATTAGCTAGGTGATATGTAGGGTAGACTACTTATCTATCCGGGGTTTTGTGTTGCTGTAACTTTTGTGTCGTCAATCAATTTCTCTGAAATTTTAACACAAAATGCATCGTATAACCTCAGCATTTTTACTCTCAAAATGTTGACTAGGTCTGTCACTTCAATCACTACCACATTTCCACGTGTCCGCCCCTCCGTCACTTTATTGATGTGTGGAAGTGCATAACCAGTGGTTGAAGTGAGAGACTCGGCCAAAATTTTGCGAGTAAAAGTTCTGAGCGTATATGCATGCTGTGTTAAAATTTCAGCGAAATTGATTTACGGAAACAAAAGCTACAACAAAACGAAACCCCGGATAGATGAATGCGCTACCATGTACATGGTTGCACTATCTTGACTTTTTATGTTATTCACGTATTTTTATTTCGCTGTTATTATTGCTGTTTCTTGATACTGCTAGACAAAAAGCAATTTTTACAGAATTTTTACTACAAATTGATTGTTTTGAAATGCAGCACATTTGTTCCAAAAATAGAAGCACATCTGCTGTCACTGCCGCATAAATTTGCCAAATAGGCTGAAACTTGGAATACATGTGTATAACCCGCTGTTTTTGATGCGGTTTTTGGTGTACCAAGCTTAACAAAATTACGATGTTCAAGAAACTGCTTGTTTTCTCAGGACTGACTCACCGTCTTGATGATGAAATTTTAGATGCAAAATTCCCATCTTTTTAGCAGTTATTCTCCAACTAATAGTGCCTGTAATTCCGGGTCGGTTATCAAAGTACAGGTATTAGTTACTACTGTATGTAATGTTTTCAGTTCTAAGCTATTATGTACGTACGTACAAAAACCCAATCAATAGGAACTTGTGCTAAAATTGTCAAACTCTTCTGCACACCACATGAAATGCAGATTGCTGTTTTAAAGAAACTTGCTAAAGCTGAAGCATCATGTTGCATAACGGTGCTTGCATTTATTTTTTCATCCGTAAGCTGCCAATACATCGGCTCCGAAAGCCAGGAAGCTGGTAAGGTGCGTTAATTGAAGAGTTACTCAATCATAGTTGTCAGCGGTGCCGCTAATGCGGCCATTTGAGTAAGTATTCGGCGTCATAAGTCAAATAGCGAGAGGAGGAGAGTGGGTGGCGTGACGTCATCGAGCCCAGCTTACCGACAGCTTCCGCGCTGCGCTGGCGGTGTGGGGCAGGGCAGGGCGCCTGGGAAAGGCACCTGTCGTTCTAAGTCGAAACCCTACACCTTCTACTCACTCGGCGCTCTGTTTACCTTTATTGGCGCTAGCGATTTTGTGATTGGCGGCGGAGAGAGAGCGAAAAATTAATGGAATTCCTCCGGTCGCCCACCGACCGGCAACGCTTTCTTGGCTCTTGCCACGCTGCATTTGCTTTAGTTCGGATTATGGGAAACGAAAGTTCGCAGTCGCCAGCCACTAACACCAGTCCCAAGACAGGTACCGGCGGCACCTACCATAAAAAGTCGCTTCCCGATATCGCCATGGACCGGAAGCTGTCCTCGGCGCCGCAACGCAGTCCCAAGGTCAGTCTGCATCGGCTGCACAGTCCGGCAGCCAACCGGGCCGTGCGCAAGCATTCGGCGGTGGCCCGTCTGGGAGACGTTTCGAGCGACGGCGAATTGGCGCAACTGTAAGTTTTTTGGACAATTGCCGCCATCTGTGGGCACGGTCGTTCAATTAGAGCTAATCGACGATGGGCCGGCAATTTAGTGGCTCCGGTCCCGCTGGTGCCTTCTCATCTTGATTGAACTATTAAGTGCTAGGTAGCTACGCAAACTTCCACTCGGCCGCTTCTCCTTCCTCCTATCTGCCTGTCTCACTCATGTTCCACTCCCTCCTGCAAGAGATCGGCGCTATGACCGCGCCTACCAAACAGACAACGGACAGGAAAAAATCAGCGCAAAGGTAGCTTTTGCTGTCTTCTTCTCTATGACCGAAAAAGACAGCAAAGTCTCATTAGTAAATCAATCAGTGCTGTACGTAATTTGCTTTGGTGGTGGAAGAAACGTCCTGACATTTGTTTATGCGAGTGGGCAGTGGATAGTTTTGTTTGGGTACGGTAGGTGGTATTTGACGTTACCGCGGCTGTACTATTGGTAATCATTGGACAGTTTCAAAAAGAAAACAGATTTTGGAATTCTAGTCTCTCGCTGACAGGAAAAGTGATTACAAAATTTTGTATTAGTTTAGCTGCAATGGGACCGACTGCTAGGGTTTCTGTACGTGTAATTACAGTCATGTCTCGTTAATCCGGACAAGTTGGGACCGGCCAATTTTGTCCGGATTAGCGAATTTCCGGATTAACGAATCAAAGCTAAAACACTGTTTTTCGGGTCAAAGGCCTAAATGACAGTTTTTGTTAGTTGCATATCACATTCTGCAGCTGTACCTCCTAATTAAAACCCAAAAACTTATTTCAGCTGATTATAGTTCCTAAAAAGGCAAAAATAATCACATTTGGACTCAATGATAAGTATTATTCAATTGAAAATTCACACCTGAATTGAAAAATTGCGCATGGATTTTGTCCAAATTAACCAAATCCGGATTAACGAATCACTTTACCATACAAATTTCGAAGTTGGGACCCGAAATATTCTGTCCGGATTAACGAATCCGGATCCGGATTAACGAATCCGGATCCGGATTAACGAGTCATATAACATGTGGGAAAATTGGGACCTGGCCTAATCTTGTCCGGAAAGCGAATATTAGGATTAACGAGGTCCGGATTAACGAGACATGGCTGTACTGACAAAAGAGTACAAACATGAGGCACTAAAGTGATATTCTGTCGAAGCCAGAAGCGCATGTACACGAGGAATGTGTGGCATGAATACGACACTCTTTCCGAAAAAAAACAACAATTTTGTGCTAACACTGTACATCTAACCTTCTGAATGTACGTTTATTCTAATGCTTATTAGAGACACGTTTTTGAAAGCCAATCTTTTAAAATTTTCACGTCCTACCTCCTTAAAAATCGGATGCGCCATTGGTTTACTGATAGTCCGATCTCTGACAAATGTGTACCACTAACTCTGAATACAGTACCCTCAAAAAAGCGGTAAATTGGGCTCCAATATAAACTAAAAAGCGATCTTTTCCAGACAATTTGGCAATTTTAGCGTCTGAAATTCTAAAAAATTTCTCCAAAAATTTAGTTGCAGAAAAATTGGAGGGTATGGATTTACATTGCATTTATATTACCCAACCAAAGATTGACCACACTGGTTTATTACAATGATCTTGTTGTTTTCAGTTAGGTTCATGTTCTTGCGTCCATAGATTCGCTTCATAGCTAACGCTCAAGAAAAGAAGAACAGCAAAAATTAGTATTTCGCCGTCACCAAACCAAACACAATCATAAAACTTGGTACACTGTATTTTCACAATTTTGTTAGTTTTGCCAATTTCTGTGCCCTTTTGAGAGGAAAAGCACGAAATGTAACTTTTGTAACAGTCAGTTTTCTGCCAATAACTATTTTCAACTAAGAACACTACGTCTATGCGCTTTCCTTTCCGTCAGACGACAAAATCAAACCGAGATCGGCATTTACTTCCAAATATAGAGACCAAACTGTCCCCAAAGATCAGTTGAGGGAGTTGTCCGAGACTATCAGATGGTTAGAAGGAGCGCCCCCAAGTGCCGACAAAATAGGCTCGCGTGCTTGCATAAAATCTCAATCGGTCGTTGCAGAGCTGGCCGACTTCCGGTCGGCATTTGGGGCATTTGTGGTGGGAATTGGAGAAGAAAAGTGGAGCGGGGTCGGCGCGTAGTTGAGAGGGGAGGGCGGAAGATTCAATTGCGCCAGTCTTAGCTGGCAGCGTAGCCGCGTGAACGGTGTGCTTGATTTATGGAGCCGAATTGGAGTTGATTACTTTAGCGCTGCCGCCGCGTCAGGAGGCAACAAGAAGCACGGTGCTAAGGAACGCTCCATGTCCACTTGGCTCGAACCGACCGACATGGCCGGCTGCCACTCCTCCCCTCAGCACGGACCGACCCTGGCCGAACAGCTCAAACTCTCCAGCTACCAGTGCCAGCAACTGAACAACACCAACGCCAGACTCCAAGGATCCCACGGCTACCACTTGAGCGAAGTGTTTAGGTACCTTTCTTTCTTATCCCTGTATTACACCTACTCCTTATTCTTGTCTACGCTTTGACACTCTGCAATACCGGATTATATTCAGGCTTAGGCTTAGGCTAAGGTGGTCTTCCCTGAGTGGGATTGTGTCCAATCCAGACAGGCATGTACTAGATCTCCATCCTTAAGTTTACCGGGTTGGGTTTATAGTGGAAAATATCGAAGTTTTCAAAACTTATAATAGATTTGACGTGTTTCTCAAATTCGAATATGCACATATTTTGAACTTAAAAACCATTCATCTAAAATGCCATATTCTGGCTGAATTTTAGACAAATTCAAGCTTGAAATTCTAAATTTTCTGTTTAAAATGGAGCATGTAACAGACAGCATACGTATTTAGACTCGATAAGTTTAGGTGTTTTTAAACCAAAAGTCATAAAATTATGAATTATTATAGCAAGAATATGTACTTCTATGTTTTTAGAAACATATTGGCTTCGCTTCAGAAACAAAATATTTCCCCAACAGAAAGATGTTTATGTTTCAAAACATATATATAAAGTACAGGTGCTTTTATCTTGGTTGTGATAATTGTACATACAGCATAAAAAATGTCCTATCGCTTTTTGACCTTCATTCAAACGTTTCACTCTCGGTCAGTTCTACTCTACATTGATTCGGCTAAAACTTTCAGCAAAAATTAACAGGACGACTGGCCACATATTTTGTAAGTTTGAAGCAAAAATTCCAACTAATTGCGGTGTTTCCGGGAAATCAAAAATCTTCAAAATCATCATTTTACCGTTTCATGAAGAAAAGTCACATTTAGCCATGTTTTCACAAATCCCTAATTTTAGCTGATTGTGCCCTTTGAGCTACTGGGCTGCCCATTCAGTATGTTGTGCCCAGTGGCAACAACAATCATTCCTGCTAGTTTCAAAGCCTTACTCTTTGAATTACCGAAAAAATTATAATTTTCGTGGAAAACCCTGATTAGTTGTTGGGTCACAAAATCAGCACGAGTAAGAATTTTCGCCCCATACTTGCACAATATGTAGTCAGTTGTTAATTATGTTATATGTTAATTTTTGCTGAAAATTTGAACCAAATCGATAAAAAAAGACCGAGAACGAAACGTTTGACTGAAAGTAAAAAAAAGCGATGGGACATTTTTATCTATACTGTAGTATGCATTGAGCGAGTCTCAGCCTCACTTACATAGGCTTATCCAAGCTAATAAGCAAGATCCATGAATCAGTCTTCCGCTAATGGGGGTAAGTGGACTGAAAATATCAAACCAATGTAAAAAATCCTAAAGATGAAACAATATCGGAAAACCCAATGCCCAACCGAAGACCGAACACCCAATATTTTCAGAACGAGTCAGAAATTTTAGAATTTGTGTAATTGCTAAATTAGAACCCCGTAAGATCGTTCTAAATCGATTCCATTCTCAAAAAGACATTGTTATGGAAAACAGTTAGAAAGAATTTCCATTTGGGAAATGCGCTGAAATTTTGTTGCCATAAAGCAAACATGCATAGTTTTCACGATCCTCATACCATGATACCATTTGGGCTTATTTTATTCAAGGAAAAATGAAATAGCAAATTTTCAAACGAAATCTGTGAAAAGCCTAAAAATATCTAGTGTAAAATATTATTGGATATTGTGGGATAAACACTATCAGCAAATACCCCAATAAACCCAATACCCAATATATGGTTTTATCTCTGAAAATCCACAGGAAGGGTTCTGTTAGACCTACGTAAATAAGCGAACCACCTAAATAAGCACATGATAGTACCTATAGGACACTGGGTCGTCAGAACACGAGTGCGCGCGAGATGTTCCAGAAGCTGTCAATAGTGGACGGGTTTTCGGCAGCGGGCGGTCCCAAAAGTCCGGACATAAAGGAGCACGGTCGTATGTTGGGCGAGCTGTTCGACCTGGCCATCAAGAACCTGCACGGTCCGGCCCGCTTAGCAGTGGACCGTTGTTTCGATATCGGTCACAGCCACTGTCCAGTGTCAGGAAAGGGCTTCACGGCGGCCATGTGGGATCAGCTGGGCGACTGTCTCACAGACGTGGTGGGCAAGAACGAGGCGGTGCGAAAAAACCGCGAGGTGACCAAAGCCTGGATTACGTTGCTGTCCTTCCTAATCGACAACATGAAGTGCGGCTACCAGACCAGCGTGAAGCGACGTCACAGCTCGCTGTGTCTGCTGGCAAAGGCAGAGTCCCCCTCCCAGTCTAGAAATAGTCCGAGTCGGGAGCCATCCTACAGTAACCTTTCTGCTGACTGACTACTCTAGCTTCTTGTTGCTTCCACTTTTGTATGTCTCTTGGTATTAGAAGTTGCCAGTATTATACAGTCAGACACTTTTGCGCAATACTCTAATTGGTGACTTTTTAAAAAACTACTGCAAAGATTTGCGCGAGCTAAAGCATCTGACTGTCAACTATCGTGCGTTCAGTTATATTCCTGTGCTTAAGGATCTGATGTTTATTTTATATTTAAAAAATACGAAACCTGTATAATGATCTCATTAATACACCTTTCCTAAAGCTAGTTAAAACATATCGGGCAATCAAAACTTGATGATTTATGTTCCTTTCAGAACGCGTACCTATGAAAATTATATTCCAGAAATGCACAGAATTCGGGTGAGAAAACGATTAGAGTTTTGTGCAATTCTATACTCTATGTGCATCAGATGAGAAGATTATTAAAATTCGTATTACGCCAAAGCTCTGTGTATGCTAAATATGGTTTCTCAAAAAAAGTAAAGTTGCTATCGATGAGTCAACGATCAGCTAAAAGCTGATGAACTAAATGAGCACTGTGAGTCAGACGGCTGCCATGCCGACGCAATCGAACCGCATCGAGACCATTATTCGAGAACGAGTCGCAGAGGAAGCTATGTAGGAGGAAAACCAGTAGCGATTGTGTTTTTTAAATTGGATGCGCTATAAAATTACTCTGTGAGAATTAGTTCCCACTCAGTTTCCGTAATGGACTTCAAATTGACCGGTCTCCAGCTATGTCTGACAATTATTCGTAAGTCCACTGTCTATTTTTGCACAGCCTAGGCTTTAGGAGTAGAGACCTGCATTTTTCGGCCCGGCCGAGGCCTGCGGATCCTGGCCTATCATTGTTTGGCAACTTTACTAAAAACAAAGTTCGATTAGTACTACAGAAAAATTATCACTTTACATAAAACTGCTTTGTAGTATCGAAAAACAGATATTCTAGTATGAAAACATGAATTTAGTGGTCAGAAACCCATTGTAAACTCAAAAGTGATTTCAAGCGATTTTTCGGCAATTTTAGCTTTCCCGAGCCGAGCCAGCCGGAGCCTAGGTTTTGGACCTTACGGCCGGGCCGGGCCGCCAAAAAGTCGGCCCGTGCTGGTATCTACGTACTTTAGGAGTGGAGTGCTTTGCGTTGTGAACGTACGTAGGACGCGAGTGTTTGCACATTCGATGCAAAAAAAAGTTCATATCAGGCACTACTCGCAAGGTGTACATAAAAAGCATGGTTGAACTTGGAAATTAATGGTAAGTTGAATTTTCAGTGGTGTCGTGTCAAGACCCATCAACGCCAGCCAAAGCAGCACTTTCCAATGACAAAACGCTACCTCTCTGCAGCCGAAAATCAGGTCACACTTGCAAGATTTCAAGCAGAAACCAACTGTTCCGTGACTGCTGCTCCAAAGTGGCTGGCATTAAGGAAGCCTGTCTGAATTTTTGCGCCTACACCGGGCCCAACAGTTTGCAAAGGAACATAGGCAGTTTTGAGAAACTGTGCGGTACAAACGAGACCTTGCTGAAAGCTGTGTTCGAGTGTTCTGTGGATGATGCAGCTAAGTCAGAAGCTTGTTGTGCTGGTAAACTGCGACTGGCTGAGGAAGCTAATTTGCGACAACCGATGGAGGGCACCGTTAACGGGAAAAAGATCAGCTGTGTAAATCTGTGCAAAGGGGGTGCTATAACAATGAAACAATACTCAGAGCTGTTTACCACTGAAAAGTATACGCATCTCCTAATAATTCTAATAGCTCAACCTCTGTAAACGTACAGGCAACAACCATGCTGGGAGCTGAAAACCGACATAAAGTCTTGTATTCGCGAGTTCAAGTTTGATTCTGCCGAAAGTCAAGGCTGCAACAAAAATGATCCGGCATTTGAATGTAAATGCGAATCCGGCGCCACAGAATGCAAAGAACTGGATGGTAAAAAGAAAGGGATAATATAGCATGTGGCATAAGCTTTTAACGTTTAGAAGGTGGAAGTGGAACTACTACCAGCGGCCCTGCACCAAATCCAGACAAAACTACACCATCTTCACAGACGCCAACACAAAAGTCTACAGCTCAGCCTTTGCCAGGTCAGTGAAGGAATGACATACTAGGTTAAGGAACAACCCCAATTTTAGGACAAAACTTGCTGGCCGATTTGTGCAGTGAAATAAACGATCTAAATCAAGAACTAACAAAAGCCGATCTTATTTCGATCGCTGGCGATATGACAATGAAACTGACGGGAGAGGTAAGTAGGATTTGGCGAAAAGGTCTATCGTTATTCTTGATACTTCAGCGTCCAACAGACAGAGAAGTAGAGCTAATCATTGATAAAGTGGTCGCCATTCTGAGTGGAGACGAGTCTGAGGCAAAATTTTCAGTGCTGCATCATCATGTACATGTTAGCTAGTACATTCAGGATTGCAATCGTCGGGAAAAGGGCAAAAGAGGTCGAGGTAGGGGAAAGAGAAGAAGAGGTAGAGGTAGAGGACATCGTGGAAGGCATCATCGTCACAAGCGTAGGGCAGGTAAGTAAACCAAAAGGTAATTAGGCCTTTGGTATTTTGTAAAAAAATGAATTTAGGTAGGAGAAGGTGGTCATACGGTGGTTACAGTCAACGTAAGAACAAAGGAAACAAGAAAAAGTCCAACAGCAGCGGTACTGTGAGTACAGGAGAATTTCTGGCCGTTTTGACCACCTACTGTCAGTCACCCAGCAGCATGGAAAACCTAACAGAAGCTGTGGTAGCTGTGACAACTACACTGCGCGGAAAGGTTGCAGACACTACCGTATCACTGTATGCCTGCCACAGTATGTGTTGTAGGAAATTTCGCCTGAAGAAACGCAGCAAGTTCTGGCACAACTAATGCAACTGTTTGGTGCTCAAGTGCGTGCTGTACACAGAACATTCAGTGAGACAGCAAGGGCATGTTAAGGAAACCTGTTTCAGGTTCCTGACTCCTTTGATATGAATACCATTCAGCAATTGATAAAAGAAGGAATCGAAAACTATGAAGAAGTTGAAGAAGAAGATACTACTAGTTGGTCGCGTGAAAACTGGAGAGGAAAAGGATGGAAAAGGCATGGAAGAAGGGGCGGCCGCAGCGGCTGGTGGCATTGATTTGAGGTTGTTTAGTTCGCACTTGTTATTGTTGTTGACAAGTTGAGTAAAAAGAAACCACAGACTCACTCATAATTTTTGTTTTCCGAACTTTGACAGACACATAGAACTGAACTGACATAAATAAAAAAGATGTCGCGCAACATGCGTATAGGTGGCGAAACGTCGGCAACGGCTGCGGCTAGTTCAAATATTTTCAGTAGTCCAAAGCGTTTACAAGTGAAGAAGATAAGATAAAAAAGAAACAAGCAAATGCAGCCTTTCTACCTATACAACTTCTACATATCTAGAATAGCAGCATCTAAGAACACCCACAGTTTTCTATAAGTAAATTTACTTGTTGAAGTAATCAAACGTTAGTCACATTGCGTTGTGATTTATATGGACAACTGTGAACTACATACAGTCAGAGAGACTAAGCCATAGACGAATCGGTTCCTTTTATGGCTTACCTCTCCGACTATGGCTATGATGTTCCATCGATGGCTATTGAACGCCTACTTAGCCATACATGGCTACTTAGTCCTCTATGGCTACTTAGCCCTCTATGGCTACTTAGCCTTCTATGGCTACCACTCTTCCACAGCATAGCCAACTATGGCTACATAGCCATCTATGGCTACGTAGCCATCTATGGCTACGTAGCCATAGATGGCTAAAAAGGCGGGGCCTCCTCGAGTTTAGCCATAGATGGCTACATAGCCATAGATGGCTACGCATCAACATAGCCATCTATGGCTACATAGCCATCTATGGCTAAAAGTGTGGGGCCTCCTCGATTTTAGCCATAGATGGCTACATAGCCATAGATAGCTACATAGCCATAGATGGCTACATAGCCATAGTTGGCTACCGCTCTTTCACAGCATAGCCAACTATGGCTACTTAGCCATCTATGGCTATGTAGCCATCTATGGCTACGTAGCCATCTATGGCTAAAAGTGGGCAGACCCTGTTTTTGTAGTCATAGATGGCGACATAGCCATAGATGGCTATGTTGATACATATTTGGCTGAAAGTGAGCGGGGCCTGCCTTTGTAGTCATAGATAGCTACTTAGCCCTCTACGGCTACCCAGTTCGGGCAGACCAAACTCCGATTGGAGTAGTTTTCTGATGGTTCCCAATGAGCCCCTCGCATGACAGGACCGAATGTTATGACTTTTCGTGGTGGGACCCTAACTGGGAAGATTTGTCATCGGTAAGAAGTGCGCCAAATTCAAATCACTCAGGTACTGGCACCTTCTACTGAACCTAAATCGTCTTCATCCTCCAGGCCACCTCTGCCATTCGCTGACTTCCAGATCGTACCAGAACCACTTCGATCATCCAGCCCGCCACTTACGATTTGCATGTCAGCAATCTTCGCCGAAGTACTATCCCGGGAATCCGCCAATTTGGAGTGGAAGAAGGTGAAGCTGCCGATTTTCCTTCAGCTTCATCGAGGCACACCACTTCGATCCACTTCAAATCGCCTCGCCAAAGTACTATCCTGAGAATCGGCCGATTTGGAGTGGAAGAAGGTGAAGCTTCCGATTTTCCTTCAGCTTTACATTGTTTTAAGTCTTGTAGCTTCCATGCTGCTTCAATACCTTGTGGGCCTCCAGCCACACCGCTTCTAATCCACTTTGAATCGTCCTGCCGAAGTACTGCCCCAGAATCGGCCGAGTTAGGAGTGGCAAGAGATGAAGCTGCCGATTTTCCTTCAACTTTCCGTTATTTTAACTACTGCTTCAAATACAAAGTTTGCATCAGATATGCTTACTACAATATCCGATCCAATCGGGACCATCATATTCAGACTTAGCTAAGCGAGAGCTTTTGATTGAGTACCTACATGCCTATGTTACGAAGCAGCGATAAAAAGTTAGAAAATTTGCATAAAAAATTTGCATATTCAAAATGTCAATTTTTACGTAGCCATCTATGGCTACATAGCCATCTATGGCTACGTAGCCTTCCATGGCTAAAATGGCTCATTCGATTTTAGCCATAAAAGGCTACATAGCCATAGATGGCTATGTAGCCATAGATGGCTATGTATAATTCGATAGCCATCTATGGCTACTCTCAAAATGAAACTGAAATTCGGAATTTGCCGATCAGCTATTTCAGTTTCATTTTGAGAGTAGCCATAGATAGCTATCGGATTTTTGTGTAGCCATCTATGGCTACATAGCCATCTATGGCTAGGCTATGTAGCCTTTTATGGCTAAAAACGATTGACCCATTTTAGCCATGGAAGGCTATGTAGCCATAGATGGCTATGTATAATTCGATAGCCATCTATGGCTACTCTCAAAATGAAACTGAAATTCGGAATTTGCCGATCAGCTATTTCAGTTTCATTTTGAGAGTAGCCATAGATAGCTATCGGATTTTTGTGTAGCCATCTATGGCTACATAGCCATCTATGGCTATGTAGCCTTTTATGGCTAAAAACGATTGACCCATTTTAGCCATGGAAGGCTATGTAGCCATAGATGGCTATGTATAATTCGATAGCCATCTATGGCTACTCTCAAAATGAAACTGAAATTCGGAATTTGCCGATCAGCTATTTCAGTTTCATTTTGAGAGTAGCCATAGATAGCTATCGGATTTTTGTGTAGCCATCTATGGCTACATAGCCATCTATGGCTATGTAGCCTTTTATGGCTAAAAACGATTGACCCATTTTAGCCATGGAAGGCTATGTAGCCATAGATGGCTATGTATAATTCGATAGCCATCTATGGCTACTCTCAAAATGAAACTGAAATTCGGAATTTGCCGATCAGCAATTTCAGTTTCATTTTGAGAGTAGCCATAGATGGCTATCGAATTTTTACGTAGCCATCTATGGCTACATAGCCTTCTATGGCTATGTAGCCTTTTATGGCTAAAAACAATTGAGCCATTTTAGCCATAAAAGGCTACATAGCCATAGATGGCTACGTAAAAATTGACATTTTGAATATGCAAATTTTTTATGCAATTTTCTAACTTTTTAACGCTGCGTCGTAACATAGGCATGTAGGTACTCAATCAAAAGCTCTCGCTTAGCTAAGTCTGAATATGATGGTCCCGATTGGATCGGATATTGTAGTAAGCATATTTGATGCAAACTTTGTATTTGAAGCAGTAGTTAAAATAACGGAAAGTTGAAGGAAAATCGGCAGCTTCACCTCTTGCCACTCCTAACTCGGCCGATTCTGGGGCAGTACTTCGGCAGGACGATTCAAAGTGGATTAGAAGCGGTGTGGCTGGAGGCCCACAAGCTATTGAAGCAGTATGGAAGCTACAAGACTTAAAACAATGTAAAGCTGAAGGAAAATCGGAAGCTTCACCTTCTTCCACTCCGAATCGGCCGATTCTCAGGATAGTACTTCGGTGAGGCGATTTGAAGTGGATCGAAGTGGTGTGCCTCGAAGAAGCTGAAGGAAAATCGGCAGCTTCACCTTCTTCCACTCCAAATCGGCCGATTCTCGGGATAGTACTTTGGCGGCGCGATTTGAAGTGGATCGAAGTGGTGTGCCTCGAAGGAGAAACCATGCAAAGAAGTACAGAAGCTAGAAGAGTGGGAATCGTGGAAAGCTGAAGGAAAATCGGCAGCTTCACCTTCTTCCACTCCAAATCGGCCGATTCTCAGGATAGTACTTCGGCGGGACGATTTAAAGTAGATAAAAGTGGTGTGGCTGGAAGGAGAGAGTTTGTTGAAGATGTACAGAAGCAAGAAGAGTGGGAATCGTGGAAAGCTGAAGGGAAATCGGCAGCTTCACCTTCTTCCACTCCAAATCGGCCGATTCTCGGGATAGTACTTCTGCGAGACGATTTAAGGTAGATCAAAGTGGTGTGGCTGGAAGGAGAGAGTTTGTTGAAGAAGTGGAGAAGCTAGAAGAGTGGGAATCGTGGAAAGCTGAAGGAAAATCGGCAGCTTCACCTTCTTTGACTCCAAATCGGCCGATTACCGGGATAGTACTTCTGTGAAGATTGATGACATGCAAATCGTGAGTGGCGGGCTGGATGATCGAAGTGGTTCTGGTACGATCTGGAAGTCAGCGAATGGCAGAGGTGGCCTGGAGGATGAAGACGATTTAGGTTCAGTGAAGGTGGCAGTACTTGAGTGATTTGAATTTGGCGCCCTTCTTACCGATGACAAGTCTTCCCGGTTAGGGTCCCACCACGAAAAGTCATAACATTCAGTCCTGTCATGTGAGGGGCTCATTGGGAACCATCAGATTGTCAGAAAACTACTCCAATTGGAGTTTGGTCTACCCAAACGGGGTAGCCATAGAGGGCTAAGTAGCCATCTATGACTACAAAGGCAGGCCCCGCTCACTTTCAGCCAAATACGTATCAACATAGCCATCTATGGCTACGTAGCCACCTATGACTACAAAAACAGGGTCCGCCCACTTTTAGCCATAGATGGCTATGTAGCCATAGATGGCTACATAGCCATAGATGGCTAAGTAGCCATAATTGGCTATGCTATGAAACAGCGGTAGCCAACTATGGCTACATAGCCATCTATGGCTATGTAGCCATCTATGGCTAAAATCGAGGTGGCCCCACACTTTTAGCCATAGATGGCTATGTAGCCATAGATGGCTATGTTGATGCGTAGCCATCTATGGCTATGTAGCCATCTATGGCTAAACTCGAGGAGGCCCCGCCTTTTTAGCTATCTATGGCTACGTAGCCATAGATGGCTATGTAGCCATAGATGGCTACATAGCCATAGTTGGCTATGCTGTGGAAGAGTAGTAGCCATAGAAGGCTAAGTAGCCATAGAGGGCTAAGTAGCCATAGAGGGCTAAGTAGCCATGTATGGCTAAGTAAGCGTTCAATAGCCATCGATGGAACATCATAGCCATAGTCGGAGAGGTAAGCCATAAAAGGAACCGATTCGTCTATGGCTTAGTCTCTCTGACTGACATAGTGAACTTGTTGAAAACTGGGAAAAGAACTGCTGGCCTGACAACATTAGTGAAGCCAGTTTGTTTTCAGTTAACAGTGCTCCTGCGCAGTTTATGTTAAATTAACCAACCATTATCATACACCTGTTTGACGAAAAGGTAGTTGTTGTACAAAGATGAGCGAGCAAGAAGTAAAAAGAATTGG
This sequence comes from Sabatieria punctata, assembly GCA_030248155.1. Classification (NCBI taxonomy): domain Eukaryota; kingdom Metazoa; phylum Nematoda; class Chromadorea; order Araeolaimida; family Comesomatidae; genus Sabatieria; species Sabatieria punctata. Next base: position 52,472 of record JASANB010006543.1, read on the forward strand.
AAATACTCAGCTCACAGTTCAATGGCTGAAAAATGTTCTGCAAATGGAGTGCAAAACGGATTCAAAAATAACAGATGTATCACATCTAGGGCCCGACCGGATACAAATTTCTACCGGATCCGGATCCGGATCCGGATATACTGATATCCGGCCGGATCCGGATCCGGATATGCCGGATATCATTGATCAACTTAAAAATTTTTTAGAATGCAATAAACCACATATATACAGGGTGTGCCAAAAAAAAACAACCCAGCAGATTTTTCGCTGTAGCAACCGCAAATCTCAACCGATTTGAATAAATCCTTTTTTAAATGAAAGATAAATAAATCCTTAAAAGACTGCTGAAATTTTCATTAATGTACTCTGCTTAGTTCCTGAGATATTGGCTCTCAAAATCAAAACTGTGATTTTGGCAGTGAACAAAGAGGGATTTTTTATTATTCTGCACTTCGTAATAAAACGGATTCCTGCTACTGCTAAGGGCTATTGTAGGCTTTACTGGTGACACAGAAACTCGGTATACTTCAACACTAAAGTATCATTAGCCCCAGCAGTAGGAATGTGCTATATTATGAAACGCAACGGAATCGCTCTTGCTCTTTGCCAAAATCTGTTTCGACTTAGAAGGCAAATATCTCAAGAACTAAACTGTGACTCTCAATAAAAATTGCACCAATCTTTGAAGAATTTATCAATCTTTCATTCAAAAAAGGATTCATTCAAATCGGTTGAGATTCATGGTTGCAAAAGTAAAAAATCTGCTGGGTTGTTCTATATTACTCTTGTTCATTGCCAAAATCTCTGTTTTGACTTTGAGGACAAATATCTCAGGAACTAAGCAGACTATCTTAATAAACCTTGCATCAATCTTTCAGGAATTTATTTATCTTTCATTTAAAAAAGGATTCATTCAAATCGGTTGAGATTTGCGGTTGCTACAGCAAAAAATCTGCTGGGTTGTTTTTTTTTGGCACACCCTGTATATACATTTCTTTGTTCTATAACAGTTGATTCAAAACAATATCTAATAATTGTAGTTCAAACTATGGTTGGATGATATCGGTTTTTTTTTGCTATGCATGTGATATTGCATATGAATATATGCATGCAATCTCTAGTGCATATTGATATTGCATATATCATATTGGTTCTCTCTAAGGTATACTTAGCCGACCTTTTGGTAGACCTGTCCTAGTTTGGAGCTTGTTGGGGTTGAGCCTCGACTGATTCGGAAGTCGGCGGTGTTTTGGCTACTCTCTCATTTCACTCTTCGCTTTTGAAACTGTAGAGTACTCTGCACAAAAATATCTACGCTAAAATGCAATTTATTCTGCAGTTATTCGCAGATGGATTTGTGCAGGGACGAGAATGCAGACAACTCTGCACATTTTTGAATATACTTTGCACTATTCAAATTCAAATCGTGCGGAGCGCCAGTGTCACTGCCAGTTGGCATTGTTGCGCCGTCTGAGCTAGTAAAATATTACCGGCTACGAACGTGGCCACGTCTTATCAGTGCCTTCGGGCCTGGTGGCAACAGTGTACGGTTGCAAAGGAGCTTCGGCTCCCCAAAAATATTTTTTAAAAAATCGTGGGGAGCCAAAAAGAAACTAAGAAAAATACAACAAGGTCCGATACACGATTCATGTTATTTTCTGTGAAACCCATCTGAAAATTCTAAGTTTTGTGCGGAATGGACACATGTTTGATGGTTTTTCATTGCAACCATCTGGAAAGAGGTAAGGATTATCTTTATAGTGCGTTAATCTAAAACTGCTTTATCGCTTTTTAGATGAGAAACCTTTATCGCTCATGCACAGGTTACCTGATAAGCGACGCATCGCATGAACGACGGCTAAAGGACAGCTAACTACAGAACGGAATGTCTCCTAAGGTACGCAAAGAACCGAAATTAAAAATTCTCTGAATAGGGATGTGATATAAAGCTACGTATTTAGCAGAAGAGAGCGTGATAGAACAAGCAGGCTGAATCGAAAGCTAGCAGAAAATCGAAACTGAACGTTCATGCTTCTTCTCAGATGGGATCGACTCTCTCAAATAGGACAAGTCAATCATTCCGAATCAACCTTTTCAAAGTCCAAAAAGCTGCCATGTTCTGTTTACTTTATGTATTCGCAAAAGACAGTGAGTGCACTTTGTATTTCTGTGTTTGACTGATGATGATTGATGTTTCTTTTCTTTGTGATATTTCACAAAAATATGTGTCTATTATAACGTGAAGATTAATCTGAAAATAAACGAAGAGAAAATCTCCCATAAAGTGCACAGTATGTCTGCAGAAAAGTGAAGAGTGAAAAAAGCGCAGAAATGTCTGCACTTCTGAACTGAAGACAAAGTCTGCATTAAAACTGCAGATTGTCTGCACTTTTGTCAGGATAATTCTATGGGTGCCAATTTTCAGTCCTAGTTTGCAAAAAAGTGCAGAATATTTTCCGGTTTTGTGAAGAATGAAATGAGAGAGTACTAACAACAACAACCTGTCCTAGTTTTACAAACTAAAAAATTATAAATTTGAAAAATCTCAGTTGAGATTTCCATTCTTTGCGAGTTGAGTTTAGAGTCTCAAGCCATTCATCTCCATTCTGCAACTGAAAAGAGACGCTTTGATCTCTGTAAAGTACAGATTTACAGTATAAACTTGCCTCAATAATAGTTAGTTTTTTATTTTAGATTTTTTATTTTTAATTAAATGAAAAATTAGCAAAAACAAGGCGACTATCCTAAACATAGAAATCCAGTCTGCTTGGCCGTTTTGTGATGTTCATTGTATTATTTTTGTTAAGAGTTTGTTTTGGCCAAGTCCTAGCCTGCTCGCCTTCTGTAGCTTGGAGCTATGCCCTTCCGAAATGAACTGACCCGAATTTTCAGATGTCAACTTTGAACGTAAATATTTCATGAACCCTTCATCTGATCTTTGCCAAATTTTGCAAGTTAACCAATCTTTATATGGACTTAAGAACCTGAAGAGCTCAGCTTTCTCACACAACCGGTTAAAATTTGGCGGATTTTTAGTTTCATTCAAGGTGAAAAATTAGCATTGTCAGAAATGAGGGTGGTGCCCTCTAAATATAAAGCACAGTTGTATAGCCTAATTTAGGTGTTAATTGAGGCGATTGTAATCCATGACCCCACTAGTTCGTATAACAATGATTTCTGTGCAAAGAATAACACCCTCGTTATTGACAATGCTAATTTTTCACCTTGACTGAAAGTAAAAATCCACCAGATTTTAACCAGTTGTGTTACCTGGCATAATAATACTAATACCTGCATAATACTTCCTGGCAAGCTGAAAAACTGTTTTTAGAACCATACAACTGCCGCAAATTTCCAACAAACATTCGGTCAAATGCAATATTTATGTTCAAAATATGTAAAAGTCACGTTTTCTCATCTGTGACTGACATCCGGCATATCCGGCAGGGAATATCCGGATCCGGTACCGGATCCGGATATGGCCATATCCGGCCGGATCCGGATCCGGATATCCGGTCGGGCCCTAATCACATCAACAAGTGGGTTTTGGCAAAGGCTTTGCTTCACGAATTATTATCGTTAGAGTGGCATGGAACAACGCCTCAAGGTCGCTACCACAAAGCGTGGCTCTCAAAGTACGAAATTTTCAATGTCAATAGTACTAATAATAAGAACTCAGCTTGCCCAAACCCAAGCGCACAACAGTGTCTGCACATGAATATTTTTCAAAATAGAAGACTCATAACAAACCGCAAACCTGGTACTGGCAAGTATCAATCTGCAAAAATTATTGAATGTTAACAAAAAATCGGATTTAACTCCTAAACCCATATTAGCCAATTGCCATACATGTCGCTGGGTTTTTCCGTGGGGGGGGACCTTTTTGAAATCCCAAATAGGGTTTTGGGACCAAGTCCAAAGTGGGTTTTGCGACCTTTTTTTGGGGTCCAAAGGTGGGTTTTGTCGACCTTTTTTTGGGGTAAAAAGTGGGTTTTGTCGACCTTTTTTAGGGATTCTGGGGCGAAAAATGGCTTCAAAACCCTATTTGGACCGAAAAAAGCCTTTAAAACCCTGTTTTTGCATTAAAAATGCCTTAAAAACCCTGTTCCGGTTGAAAAAATGCCTTAAAAACCGAATATTGAAGCAACGAATGTAATAAAAAGCTGTTTTGCGCTCAAAATACGTATTGAATATGAGTTTCAGCGATAAAATACTGATTGAAATGCGATATATTGACTAAAAATAGTTCACAGAACCCTAATTTCAATTCTGAGGCACGCGCAAAACCCTGTTTTGACTTATAAGATTACTAAAAAACCCTATTTAGTGATTTGAATGCAGTTCTTAAACCCTGTTTAGGGTTTCTAATCAACCTAAAAACCCTTTCTAGGCTTTCTAGCCAGTGCTAAAACCCTGTTTAGAGTTTCAAAGTAACCTAAAAACCCTAATCAGGGTTTGAAAGTAACCTGAAAACCCTAATCCGGGTTTAAAAGTAACCTTAAAACCCTGTTTAGGGTTTCAAAGTAGCCTAAAAACCCTAATCAGGGTTTGAAAGTAACCTGAAAACCCTAATCCGGGTTTGAAAGTAACCTGAAAACCCTAATCCGGGTTTAAAAGTAACCTTAAAACCCTGTTTAGGGTTTCAAAGTAGCCTAAAAACCCTAATCAGGGTTTGAAAGTAACCTGAAAACCCTAATCCGGGTTTGAAAGTAACCTGAAAACCCTAATCCGGGTTTAAAAGTAACCTGAAAACCCTGTTTAGGGTTTCAAAGTAGCCTAAAAACCCTAATCAGGGTTTGAAAGTAACCTGAAAACCCTAATCCGGGTTTAAAAGTAACCTGAAAACCCTAATCAGGGTTTAAAAGTAGCCTAAAAACCCTAATCAAGGTTTAAAAGTAACCTGAAAACCCTAATCAGGGTTTAAAAGTAACCTGAAAACCCTAATCAGGGTTTCAAAGTAGCCTAAAAACCCTGTTTAGGATTTTAAAGTAGCCTAAAAACCCTAATCAGGGTTTGAAAGTAACCTGAAAACCCTGTTTAGGGTTTCAAAGTAGCCTAAAAACCCTAATCAGGCTTTGAAAGTAACCTGAAAACCCTAATCAGGGTTTGAAAGTAACCTGAAAACCCTGTTTAGGGTTTCAAAGTAGCCTAAAAACCCTAATCAGGGTTTGAAAGTAACCTGAAAACCCTAATCAGGGTTTCTAAGCAGTCTAAAAACCCTATTTAGGATTTCCGACCCTTACAAAACCCTGTTTTTGGTTGTATGGCAGCCGAAAACACAATTTTGTGCTGCAGAATGTATTGTCTGGGCTAAAATTTTCTTTACTTTGGAATCCAAAAGTGGGTTTTCAGGTCCCCCCCAAAAATCTGCTGGGGGGGGACTTTTGCCGAAAAATCGGGCTTGGGGGGGGCCGGCCCCCCTTTACCCCCCCAACGACATGTATGCCAATTGCGGTCAGCAAAACAGACGCGAGTTCAACATTTCTATTGCAGATTCCAAGTTCTGAACACTTGAGAAAGATTCACGGCAGAGTAGAACAGGGCACTGAAATGCAGAAACTATTCAGCGAAATCGACTTTGACGATTTGAAACCACTTAGGGGGCGTGCAAAAATTACGTAATGGTATTTTTGCCCATTTTCGGACCCCCCCTCCCCCCGGATAATCCCCCGTAATAATTTTCTGACTCCCCCTCCCCTAATTACGTAATAATTTGGCTACCCCCCCCCCGAAATTTCAATTTTTTGAAGCGACAGAGCCCAAATTTTTTAGTTCAATTCCATGTAAAATGACGTTTTAATAAAATAACATCTGTATACAGTAACAATTGATAATTTTCTTCGTTTTCTTTATTGATGAGCTACAACTACATACAGTACATGTACGCATAGTCTTAGTTTTACATAGAAGCCATCATTGGGTGGCTTTTTGTTAAAGTTGAAACCAAAGTGTTTTATCATTGATTTTAGGGCTGCTGCCATATCACTTGACTGATGATCGATGGTCATAAAACAGAGTTCGTGCGGGACCCGAAAAGTCAGGGAGTCATGCAAAGTCAAGGAATTTTAAAAATTTCAGGGAAAATTCAGGGAATTTGGTGTCCGGTCAGGGAAAAAATTGATAGCAATAGAATCATCTCTTGCCACCCTCTTGAAAATGGGACTTTTGACTTTCCACAGCTACTACAACTGATTCTCACTCTGATTGGACAGGGAAATTTGACTTTGGTCAGGAAATTTTGCTCTGAAAAAGCCGCATGAAACCTGTAAAACATCGAGTCGATAAGTGGTATACCCTTTTAAACTCTTATCACACAGATGTCAAAAGTCACTGTTGCCATTTAGCATTTGAAAAATTGGAAAGCCTTGACTTTAAACGTAGCTATTCTCTAATCTAAGCGTCCATCTAAGTGAAATTGAGAAAATGTAAGCACAATGGCTTCTAATCGAGACTACATGTACATGTAGTGTACGTAAAAACAATTAAAATTATGACCACTTAGTGATTTCTGCACTTTAAAAAAATTACGTAATGAAGTCGTCAACCCCCCCTCCCCCCACCGTAATGATTAGTAATCTTTTGGCGAACCCCCCCTCCCCCCTCATGCCATTACGTAATTTTTGCACGCCCCCTTACCCCTGTGTGTTGGTACACTACTGATAATTTCAAACTGATACAGAGTATAGACAAAGAGAATCTTCAGGTCCACAACTGTGAATGTGCCATCTACGACCTATTCAAGAAAGCTCCTCCTACAGGTGGTTTGAAGTTGGCTAACTGCTATTTCACTCAAAGATTGACACCTGAGCATGCCGGTGTGCTGGTGTTAGAAGACCTATCTGCTGCAGCTGGCACGATGCTTGCAGAGAGCTTGAACAAGGAACAGCTACTTCAGGTACTGTCCAGTGACCATGCACAAATTGAGTGTCTGGCACTGCATTAAATTTAGGTGGCTGAAGCATTGGCTTCATTGCATGCATACTCACTGACCACAAAACAGTGGGTACAAGATGAAATCAAGAACAGAACAACAGAACTATTGTCTCTTGGCAACTTTCCTACTCCTGACAAAACCATGCCAGATGTGGTAGCTGAATTAAAGAAACTAAAGCCTGGACTGTTTGATCCACTGGCGGATGAAGCATTGCAATTGTGCAAGAGTGTCAAAGACATAGATTATATCTACCAATTAAACAAACAATTGGGATTGCCAGATGTTCTGTGCAATGGTGATTTTCACTCCTCGAATATGATGTGGATACCAGACGAGAAAACTGGCAAGCCTTCCAATCGATTGATTGCTATACTTGATTGGCAAGTAAGCATGTTTTCTTCTCTCAATGCAGAGGCTTAACACAAAATCGACTTTTTAATGAGCATGCATTTGTAACATAGAAGTGAATGCGTATGTGCTTTTAGGTCTGTCATCCTGGGAATATATGTGAGGACATGGTTCGTTTGTTTGCAAGCTCAGTGAGTGCAAAGAACAGACGAGACCATTTGCTGGAATTCCTGCAGCACTACTACAAATGCTTGGAGTCGACACTCGACCACGCTGCACCATTCTCCTTTGACCAACTATTGGAAGCTTACAAATGGTGCTTTAAATCTGGAGCCATGACAATGCTTTCAGCCTTTGTGATGATTCCCAAAAACCCAGAAATGTTAGGCGATGCGCCAGAGGAAAAGATAGAAGAACTCTATCTGACAGTCAGAGAGACTAAGCCATAGACGAATCGGTTCCTTTTATGGCTTACCTCTCCGACTATGGCTATGATGTTCCATCGATGGCTATTGAACGCCTACTTAGCCATACATGGCTACTTAGCCCTCTATGGCTACTTAGCCCTCTATGGCTACTTAGCCTTCTATGGCTACTACTCTTCCACAGCATAGCCAACTATGGCTATGTAGCCATCTATATAGATAGCTAAAAAGGCGGGGCCTCCTCGAGTTTAGCCATAGATGGCTACATAGCCATAGATGGCTACGCATCAACATAGCCATCTATGGCTACGTAGCCATCTATGGCTAAAAGTGTGGGGCCACCTCGATTTTAGCCATAGATGGCTATGTAGCCATAGTTGGCTACCGCTGTTTCATAGCATAGCCAATTATGGCTACTTAGCCATCTATGGCTACATAGCCATCTATGGCTAAAAGTGGGCGGACCCTGTTTTTGTAGTCATAGGTGGCTACATAGCCATAGATGGCTATGTTGATACGTATTTGGCTGAAAGTGAGCGGGGCCTGCCTTTGTAGTCATAGATGGCTACTTAGCCCTCTATGGCTACCCCGTTCGGGTAGACCAAACTCCAATTGGAGTAGTTTTCTGACAATCTGATGGTTCCCAATGAGCCCCTCACATGACAGGACCGAATGTTATGACTTTTCGTGGTGGGACCCTAACCGGGAAGACTTGTCATCGGTAAGAAGTGCGCCAAATTCAAATCACTCAAGTACTGCCACCTTCACTGAACCTAAATCGTCTTCATCCTCCAGGCCACCTCTGCCATTCGCTGACTTCCAGATCGCACCAGAACCACTTCGATCATCCAGCCCGCCACTCACGATTTGCACATCATCAATCTTCACAGAAGTACTATCCCGGGAATCGGCCGATTTGGAGTCAAAGAAGGTGAAGCTGCCGATTTTCCTTCAGCTTTCCACGATTCCCACTCTTCTAGCTTCTCCACTTCTTCAACAAACTCTCTCCTTCCAGCCACACCACTTTGATCTACCTTAAATCGTCTTGCAGAAGTACTATCCCGAGAATCGGCCGATTTGGAGTGGAAGAAGGTCAAGCTGCCGATTTCCCTTCAGCTTTCCACGATTTCCACTCTTCTAGCTTCTGTACATCTTCAACAAACTCTCTCCTTCCAGCCACACCACTTTTATCTACTTTAAATCGTCCCGCCGAAGTACTATCCCGAGAATCGGCCGATTTTGAGTGGAAGAAGGTGAAGCTGCCGATTTTCCTTCAGCTTTCCACGATTCCCACTCTTCTAGCTTCTGTACTTCTTCAACAAACTCTCTCCTTCCAGCCACACCACTTTGATCTACTTTAAATCGTCCCGCCGAAGTACTATCCCAAGAATCGGCCGATTCAGAGTGGAAGAAGGTGAAGCTGCTGATTTTCCTTCAGCTTTCCACGATTCCCAATCTTCTAGCTTCTGTACTTCTTTGACATGCTTTCTCCTTTGAGGCACACCTCTTCGATCCACTTCAAATCGCGCCGCCGAAGTACTATCCCGAGAATCGGCCGATTTGGAGTGCAAGAAGGTGAAGCTGCCGATTTTCCTTCAGCTTCTTCGAGGCACACCATTTCGATCCACTTCAAATCGCCCCGCCGAAGTACTATCCTGAGAATCGGCCGATTCGGAGTGGAAGAAGGTGAAGCTTCCGATTTTCCTTCAACTTTCCGTTATTTTAACTAGTGCTTCAAATAGAACGTTTGCATCAAATATGCTTACTACAGTATCCGATCCAATCGGGACCATCATATTCAGACTTAGCTAAGCGAGAGCTTTTGATTGAGTACCTACATGCCTATGTTACAAAGCAGCGTTACAAAGTTAGAAAATTTGCACAAAAAATTTGCATATTCAAAATGTCAATTTTTACGTAGCCATCTATGGCTACATAGCTATCTATGGCTACATAGCCTTCCATGGCTAAAATGGCTCAATCGTTTTTAGCCATAAAAGGCTACATAGCCATAGATGGCTATGTAGCCATAGATGGTTACATAGAATCCGATAGCCATCTATGGCTACTCTCAAGATGAAACTAAAATTCGGAATTTGCCGATCAGCTATTTCAGTTTCATTTTGAGAGTAGCCATAGATGGCTATCGGATTCTATGTAGCCATCTATGGCTACATAGCCATCTATGGCTATGTAGCCTTTTATGGCTAAAAACGATTGAGCCATTTTAGCCATGGAAGGCTACGTAGCCATAGATGGCTATGTAAAATTCGATAGCCATCTATGGCTACTCTCAAAATGAAACTGAAATTCGGAATTTGCCGATCAGCTATTTCAGTTTCATTTTGAGAGTAGCCATAGATGGCTATCGGATTCTATGTAGCCATCTATGGCTACATAGCCATCTATGGCTATGTAGCCTTTTATGGCTAAAAACGATTGAGCCATTTTAGCCATGGAAGGCTACGTAGGCATAGATGGCTATGTAGCCATAGATGGCTACGTAAAAATTGACATTTTGAATATGCAAATTTTTTATGCAAATTTTCTAACTTTTTAACGCTGCGTCGTAACATAGGCATGTAGGTACTCAATCAAAAGCTCTCGCTTAGCTAAGTCTGAATATGATGGTCCCGATTGGATCGGATACTGTAGTAAGCATATTTGATGCAAGCTTTCTATTTGAAGCAGTAGTTAAAATAACGGAAAGTTGAAGGAAAATCGGCAGCTTCACCTCTTACCACTCCAAACTCGGCCGATTCTGGGGCAGTACTTCGGCAGGACGATTCAAAGTGGATTAGAAGCAGTGTGGCTGGAGGCCCAGTAAGTTTCGAAGCAGTATGGAAGCTACAAGACTTAAAACAATGTAAAGCTGAAGGAAAATCGGAAGCTTCACCTTCTTCCACTCTGAATCGGCCGATTCTCAGGATAGTACTTTGGCGGGGCGATTTGAAGTGGATCGAAGTGGTGTGCCTCAAAGAAGCTGAAGGAAAATCGGCAGTTTCACCTTCTTCCACTCTGAATCGGCCGATTCTCAGGATAGTACTTTGGCGGCGCGATTTGAAGTGGATCGAAGTGGTGTGCCTCGAAGGAGAAACCATGCAAAGAAGTATAGAAGCTAGAAGAGTGGGAATCGTGGAAAGCTGAAGGAAAATCGGCAGCTTCACCTTCTTCCACTCTAAATCGGCCGATTCTCAGGATAGTACTTCGGCGAAGATTGATGATGTGCAAATCGTGAGTGGCGGGCTGGATGATCGAAGTGGTTCTGGTACGATCTGGAAGTCAGCAAATGGCAGAGGTGGCCTGGAGAATGAAGACGATTTAGGTTCAGTAGAAGGTGCCAGTACCTGAGTGATTTGAATTTGGCGCACTTCTTACTGATGACAAATCTTCCCGGTTAGGGTCCCACCACAAAAAGTCATAACATTCGGTCCTGTCATGCGAGGGGCTCATTGGGAACCATCAGAAAACTACTCCAATTGGAGTTTGGTCTGCCCGAACGGGGTAGCCATAGAGGGCTAAGTAGCTATCTATGACTACAAAGGCAGGCCCCGCTCACTTTCAGCCAAATATGTATCAACATAGCCATCTATGGCTATGTAGCCATCTATGACTACAAAAACAGGGTCCGCCCACTTTTAGCCATAGATGGCTACGTAGCCATAGATGGCTACATAGCCATAGATGGCTACATAGCCATAGTTGGCTATGCTGTGAAAGAGTGGTAGCCAACTATGGCTACGTAGCCATCTATGGCTACATAGCTATATATGGCTATGTAGCCATCTATGGCTAAAATCGAGGAGGCCCCACATTTTTAGCCATAGATGGCTATGTAGCCATAGATGGCTATGTTGATGCGTAGCCATCTATGGCTATGTAGCCATCTATGGCTAAACTCGAGGAGGCCCCGCCTTTTTAGCTATCTATGGCTACGTAGCCATAGATGGCTATGTAGCCATAGATGGCTACATAGCCATAGTTGGCTATGCTGTGTAAGAGTGGTAGCCATAGAAGGCTAAGTAGCCATAGAGGGCTAAGTAGCCATAGAGGGCTAAGTAGCCATGTATGGCTAAGTAGGCGTTCAATAGCCATCGATGGAACATCATAGCCATAGTCGGAGAGGTAAGCCATGAAAGGAACCGATTCGTCTATGGCTTAGTCTCTCTGACTGTCTGAGAGCTCAGGCACTTATCGAAGATACTGTTCAATACTGTAAGGAACTTGGCTGTTAATGTACAACTCTATACTTGATTGCTCCAGACAACTAGGCCAATTATGCTATGGATTTCCTTACATCTGCGTTGTATTACCTTGTTGATTAAATAAAATACTCGATAGCCAAATTTGAGCCTAATCGGAGAATTGTTGTGCTCTTAAAAATCACAGCCCCACATCAGAATAAACAGAAACACATTTTACTGGTGTGCCATATTAGTTGACTTGACAAGAGAAGAATTGAGTGGAATACAAAACCAAAAAGAAGAAACTAGAGATAAAGACCTTCGGGAGCTCCTTCCTTCTTTCTATACATCACATTCTCCTTGGCTTTCTTGAAATCGTCCATTTTCACTCGCATGCGCCGCTCTCTCAACGCCAACAGACCGGCCTCAGTGCAAATCGCCTTCAAAGGGCAGCTTCACAGCCAACACAACTCCAAACGAAACAAACGGACCTTTATATCGGCGCCGGACAAGTCATCTTTGGCCATGACGAACTGCTCCAGATCTACGTCGTCTGCCAAAGTCATGCGCGAAGTGTGAATGGAGAAAATCTACAAAGACCAACATATACAAACAGATAGTTATTGTAACTACACCACACCCGTCGTTTGGTTTTCTCGTCCGGCAAAGGGAACTCTATTTTGCGATCGATTCTGCCCGGGCGAATCAGTGCCGGATCCAGCATCTCGATACGATTGGTGGCCATTAGTACCTGAAAACTCAAGCAAACTAAACAGAGCAGAGCATCGTTTCTATTATGCATTGTAAGCGCTGTTCAATCATATGCATGGTCAGCAGCTGACAGGGGGACAGCCAGGTCGAGATCGCCAACGTAGTTGCCTGGCTGAGTGAAAGCTCAAAATTTCTTGGCGAAATTCAAATTTTGGCAGGAAATTCGAAAATTTCGCATAAAATTGTACAATTTACAGAATTCTTTACCAAAATTGCAAAAAAACAGGGATTTTTAACGCAAATTTTGTCCAAAAAATCGAAATTCTCTATGAATTTTGCGAAAATTTCGGGTTTGGTGCATACATGGGCCGGAAAAATCCGGAGGGGGTAGTGGGGTTGGAGACCTCGGGGGGGGGGGGGGGGGGCCCCCGAAAAAAGGCCAAAAAACGCCTATTTTGCCTTAAATAAGCGAAAATTTCCTCCCTCCGGGAGGAGGGGTGGGTGGGGGAGGGAGGGGAATGGCCGGCCGAGTGTGGTATGGCCGGCTGAAGGGGATGTGTATACTCCCCTTACCCCCCGGCCCATGTATGTTTTGGTGCGTAGTTGTCTGGAGAAAGGGTTCGTGGTTGCGCAGTAGCCAAAAATGGATTTCTTTGGCTTAAAGACGAATCTGGAGGTTTTCTAACAGCCTCTAGCAACGTTTGGTAGATTTTTATTTCTGTCCCCGCTGGGCACTCCCCATGCACCTGCATGGCGCTGATATAAAGGAAGGTGTCGCTGCTTACAGGTTCAATCGGATAGGTATAGTGTTTCTGACGGAAGTGAAAAAGTAAGGTTGACCGTCGTGTTCGGTATCGGTACACAACGCTATCGATGCCGAACACATGTAACAGAGGGGCCCGGGCAGCCTACCAGAGTATTTTTAGGAGAGTAGTTTTTGGGGCAACCCGTTGCAATTTCAGAGAAAAATGCTAAAAGTACTTACAAAACAGCGAGCTGTATATTTGAGCCAAATCACCGTTTCTAAGCGATTTTAACGTACATGGGCGGAAACACCGGGAGGGGGTCTGGAGGTCGTTTCGGGCGAGGGGGTCCCAGGATGAGGCGGTATGGTTGGCCTAGGGATTATTGACCATCGAGGGGGAGGGGTAAATCTCCAAACTCCCCGTCCCACGTATGATGTTAGTACCCTAAATAGTTGAAAAATGCAGATGTTAAGAATAAGACAAAACCAAAGACAAAAAGCACAATCTAGCACGCCCTTCAATTTCCGGCTACATGGTCTAGCTGGTTTAACATAGTAGTAACCAGATGCCTTAGCAGCCTTCCATATCTAGAGCCAAATAAAGCCTAAAGCCCAGAATTTCCTGCCTTTTTTGCCCACCACAACTTGGACTCGACGTTCTCCAGATTCCAGACCCAGCTGAAACAGATTTTACTTTTTAGACCCACCCAGAAAAATTGGCCACGGCCCCACGTCGGCAATACACCCACAAATTTTTCGAATTTAACCACCTTCAACCCTATTGTCGAGGGTCATATTATTGATCACTTAGTCGTGTCGCGTCTTGGCCACGGGTAGTTTACGCTATCCCGTGTGTGACGGCGGCCCCGGCATCTGCGAGAGCGCTTGTTTGTGGGTTCGAAACCGGTCGAAGCGACTGGAAGTAGTCGACGTAAAGCCCAACCCAGACCACCGAAAGCCGTTGATGGCCAGTAGGTAAATGGGAACCGAACCGGAGATGCCGTTGCACTCTATGACAGCAAAGGGAAGGGATGTTTGTAGGCAGGGCACTCCATTGAAAGGCTCTGATAAGAGCGCGGGGTGTCCTGAGCTGTCCGAAATGACAGTGGAATCTAAACAAACAAACAATAGGAAGACTACCTTAACATCGCCTCTGGAGTCAAACCCGTCCAACTGATTGAGTAGTTCGAGCATGGTGCGTTGTATTTCGCGTTCACCTCCCGAATTAGACTCGTAGCGCTTGGTGCCGATGGCATCTATCTCGTCAATGAATACAATCGACTAAACAGAGACACTGATGACGTCACTAAACCGGCCAACCGACGTACAGGCGCGTGGTCCTCAGCCACTCTGAACAGCTCGCGCACCAGTTTCGGACCGTCGCCCAGATACTTCTGAATCAGCTCTGAACCGACCACTCGCAGAAAGGTCGCCGACGTCTGGTTGGCCACTGCCTTCGCCAGCAACGTCTTGCCTGTGCCTGGGGCGCCGTACAAAATCACTCCTGAAACCACTCTATACATAGACCACAGCATACGTGTGCATGCCACTTGTTAAGGTCAAAATTTTTAAAAACACCTATTTTTAAAAAGTTTAACTTGGGCAATTGCGCACGTAGGCCTGGCTGACTCCCTCAGGGGCCTAACATGTACGACAAACAAACAACATAATCGGACACAAGAGAGTGAGGCCCGAGCAAAACTTCCGGCAGAAAGCTACTGCTTTCTATTGGTTTATGTAAGAACGGCGCACTAACGCCAAGTCAATTTCTATGCCACGTGTGTTGATGCGACCTTATTTCGCAGCAATCAGGTGAAAAGGCGGAAAAGAGTGAAAGGACCTTTGGGCGGTTTGATTCCCATCTCCTCGTAATATTCAGGATGCGTGAGCGGCAGCTCCACCGACTCTTTTATTTCTTGTATTTGCTGATCCAACCCACCCACATCAGCATACGTCTCCTGCAACAACAACACTGACTGACTGGTCAAGAGAAGGCGCTACCAACAATACCGAAGGTGCTTTCTCCAGTTTCATAACAGAAACGGTGGGGTCGGTGTCGTCAGCCAGAACCCCGATCACGCTGTGCGTCTTGTGGTTGAGCAGCACCGAGCAGCCCGGCTCCAGCTGGTCTTTGTCGACGAAGGACAGAATCGTCACGTAATGCTCACTGCCCACATTCTAAAACTTTCACGCTTTTTCCTGTCTGTCTCTTTCCAGACCTGCTATTTCTACGTTCAGCAGCCAAAATAGAGAACACAACACCAGCAGAAAAAATGCGTTCGCGTCTTTCTGTTCTTCATGCACTTGTGAGAGGGATAGTAAGTAGAATTAGTTTGAGTTACCGTAGAGACGATGGCATGCTGATCGTCTATGATTTCTTCCAAATTTCCCACCGCCATCGGAGTGCCACGCAGGTCGTCTACCTTGGAGCGCTCTTCCTGTGATTAAAATCGGTACAGAATCTGAGGCATTTTCAGTCACTCTCACCTCTTGTTTGTCCTCTTGAGGTTTCATTCGTTCCTGGTTCTGTATAAACTCACCCTCCATTAACAGGTAATCGTTGATGCGCTCCATCTTCAACAAACGCAAACGACATCGCGTGTGCGGCGTCACTGAAAGGCAACGCCATTAAATACACACACTAGGGTTGAGGAGTTATCCGCTATCAAACCTCTCCTCTCACCCAACCCCGGCCCCAACAGGACACACTACCGGTACTCCCCGACTGAAAATAGAAATAGTGGTTGCCGTTACAGTACTTACTAGCAAATAGCTCAGAATTCACTAATTTTTAGTTTAAAATCCCTTTTTATAATGGAATTAAGTGATTCCGGGGCTGGTATTAAGACTTAAATATTTTAGAAATCATCTCTGCTTGTTTTAGCATACATGGGCCGGAAAAATTCGGAGGGGGTCTGGAGACCGCGGGGTGGGGGTGGAGTCCCCCGAATAAAAGTTAAAAAACGCCTATTTAGCCTTAAACATGCGAAAATGTTCTCTCTCCAGGGAGGGGGGTCGGGGAGAGGATATGTCCGGCCGAGGGGGTGGTATTGGCCGCGAGCGGAGGGGTAAACCCCCTTACAGCCCCCGCCGCCCATGTATGGTTTTTAGTGTTAGCGCTATTTGACTGATTAAAATTGCAGTTTGCACTTTGGAGCTGTTTTATAATTTTGTACGTCACCTTGGGCGAACAAAACCACTGGACAGCTAGCCACCTGGCAGGAAAACTCCATACTCCCTACAACACGTAACAGAGGGGTCTGCCATCCCACCCGGACCCGACTTAAGCCAGCCAGCCAGACCCCCTCGAGACGATTTTCCCGACAACCCTTCGATTTTCCTGGCAAGTAATTTTTTGAGCAAATTTTTGCGATTTTTACAATTTCAGACTCAAAAATTGCCAAAATCGCCTGTATTTAGATTGTATTTCAGCCCAAATCAGCGATTTTTTAACCAAAAAATAGCGTTTTTTTGTGATTTTGAGCGCTTTTTAGTGCCCAACCATACATGGGCCGGGGGGGTAAGGGGGGTATACCCCTCCCCCTCGGCCGGCCATACCCCCCCCCCCTCGGCCGTCCATACCACCCCCTCGGCCTTCCACCCCCCTCCCGGAGGGAGAAAATTTCGCTTATTTAAGGCAAAATAGGAGTTTTTTTTGCCTTTTTTCGGGGGGGGGGGTATGCCCCCCCCCCCCGAGGTGACTCCACACCCACCCCCCCCCTCCGGATTTTTCCGGCCCATGTATGTGCCCAACCCCTTCCCTAGAATTTGCCCCATCCGCCTAGGCCGGCGCCAGACCCCCAACTCTCCTCCCCACCCACTTCGGCGGATGACCTGTTACATGTATGCCCCTTCCCCAACCCAGGCTTGTTACATGGATGTAGAGGATGATAAGAACTAATAGAACTGTGCAACCCACCAAGTGGCAACTTGCTAGCCACATCGGGACCTTTAGAACCTTTCTTGCGTTTGCCGATTCTAGTGGGAATAGGTGCTTCGTATCGACGTTTCTTTTCCTTCAACAATAACACCACTTATATACGTACTGCTTTCTTTGGTCGTTAGACGAGTCACATCGCAACCGGGAGATCGACAGATGGAGAATCAGCTGTCTTTTTCAAACTTTAGTTTACATATACCTACCTACGTAGGCAAATGGCACCGAAAAACGCCAATTTTGAACCAAAAACTCTGTTTTTTGAACGGTGACTCTCAATTTTTTCATAGAAATTCGCAATTCACATTCTCGCGAATTTTTTAGCAAATGCAGATAGCAAAGCTCAACAAAAAGAACCTAAATGTATAAACAATTTTCATGAAACTTGAAGATTTAAAAACTTTCGACACATCGGTTCTTCACACAAAACATATGTAGCAATAAACTGAAAATTAACTAACTTTGTCTGCATCACCACCTCCGCCCTGGTCGCCTCGTTTACCACCGCCTCCTGACTGATTCTGACCCATTTTCACACTTCACTTTCCTTTTCGTCTCTGTAAATCTTTCTTTTGTCGTCCCTCAGCGCAACCGACGCAACTGAAATCTAATAAATTTCTTCACTTCACTCAACAAATAATAACTATTCCTCTCAATAAATCGAATGGTCGGTCTCCGAAAAATACAGGGGGATCAATTTATCTTTCCGGCGTTTTGTCTTTCTCCAACCACTAGTTTGCATTGCACTACTTACATATCACTTCCTAAAATAGCCTACGCCAAAATGACGTACTTTTTGCGAATGTTGATGATATTCAGAACTTCGCGTTTGAAAAAAGTGCGAATTTGAAAATGGTTTCAAATTCACAAATGTTCCGAACTTACGCATTTACACACGCTGAATTCTCAGCCATAAACAATTTTGCGGGCATAGCAAATGGCTATGAGTTGTTATTGCGAATTTTTGGACGAATTTAAAAACCCGCGAACTTTAGGTCTTCTCGATGGGGATATGTGTCACTTCTCTGATACGTGGAAAGTGCATAACTAGTGAAGAAGAAGAAAATTTATGAACATCGACCAGTACAAAAGTCAAGTAGATACCGATCAGATTCAAAGGACCGGCTGGGCCGATCGACCGGCTTCTAAGGGTTGGGGTCATTTCGGTGCCGACGTTTCGGTGCCGTTCATTTCGGTGCCGACGTTTCGGTGCCAGTTCATTTCGGTGCCGGTTCATTTCGGTGCTGATTCATTTCGGTGCCGGTTCATTTGGGTGCCGTTCATTTGGGTGCCTCACAAAAAATGTTTGGTAACTTGGTTTCAAATGAATGCTATACTGTATTATAATGGACTAAGCTACCCATCTTTATTGCCATGGAGGCACACAGTCACATGACAAGACACAGACTTTCTGGACACGGTTCTGCTGACTGAGCCCCCACCAATCAACACATCTGAAGCCACTCTGTCCAGAAAGGTGCGCACTACTCTGGCCCAGCTACGCTCGGGATACAGCGGGTTCCTATGCTCTTATCAGCACCGCCTGTACCCCGACATTTCGGAGCTGTG
Source organism: Sabatieria punctata (assembly GCA_030248155.1). Classification (NCBI taxonomy): domain Eukaryota; kingdom Metazoa; phylum Nematoda; class Chromadorea; order Araeolaimida; family Comesomatidae; genus Sabatieria; species Sabatieria punctata. The sequence goes on from JASANB010006543.1 coordinate 71,325, forward strand.
TCCTGACTGCAACCTCGAACGGCACACTACCAGCCATCTATTTGACTGTGCAACCAGACCTACTCCTCCTATGACGGTTCAGGACCTATGGACCGACCCAATTGCTACGCGCGCTTTCTTGGGGCTATAGCTGGATGGCGGCTATCAACAACAACAATTATGTGGAAGACACGTACAGTGGCGGCCAAAAGTTTGGACGCACCCCCAAAATTTTCAGTTTCCTGTTAATAACACCTGTTCTGTTTGCAGTTTGCAGATGAAGTTGCATGCTAAGTTTGTGCATAGTAGCCCTGCATAACCTGAAACCATATGGGGTTTGGTCCCCCCCACGTTGCTGTAGTATGAATCCATTTTCCAAAGACCCCAGAAAAAAGGTGGACATATGGTTTCAGGTTATGCAGGGCTACTATGCACAAACTTAGCACGCAACTTCATCCGCAAACTGCAAACAGAACAGGTGTTATTAACAGGAAACTGAAAATTTTGGGGGTGCGTCCAAACTTTTGGCCGCCACTGTATATTTGAATTTTCCATGAATGGTTGTTTGTTATAAGCTAAACTGGTCAGAATTCATTATTGTTTTGTTGCTCAAAAACGGTAAAGAGACGTCTTTGTTCTGCGTAGCTGCATTGTTAAACTTTTAGTAAATTAGAAATAAAGAGAAAACTCTGAACAGAAGAGCTCTGACATGGTATACAGTCGCAAAATATGCAGAATTTATCGCTTAAAAGCTAACTGTTTAGTTAGCTAACTGTGAGGCACCCAAATGAACGGCACCCAAATGAACCGGCACCGAAATGAATCAGCACCGAAATGAACCGGCACCGAAATGATCTGGCACCGAAACGTCGGCACCGAAATGAACGGCACCGAAACGTCGGCACCGAAATGACCGTCTCCCGGCTTCTAATGCCCGACCCTTAGTATATGCAAGTAGATTCAGACCCGATAGTTCACTTTTAAAAGCATTTGCAGAAGAGGAATTTACCACTGAAGAAGGCAATGCGTTCCAAATACCTGCTACCCTGCCGGCAAAGAAATTTTTGGTTGTGTCGAGACGAGTATACTGTGTAAATAATTTCAATCTGTGGCCACGCGTGACAGACACGCGCGCGAATTCAAATAATTCCCCGACCTGCAACATCCACCAATCCCCGGAACATCCACCAATCCATGAAGAATTTTATACACCATAACCAAGTCCCTTTCAATCCTTCGCTCTTCAAGGGACTTCAAATTTAAAGCAGATAATCGGTCATCATACGAGAGATCCCGCATACCGGGTACAGGGCGAGTGAAAGAGCGCTGGACTCGCAATAACACATCAATGTCTGATAGAGCGAGTCCAGCGCTCTTTCACTCGCCGTGTAGTATAACTAGTTAGTGGCTGAAGTGACAGGCCTGGCTAACATTTTGTTGAGAGAGCAGGTAAAAAGGCAAAAATTCTGAGACTGCGTGTGTGCATGTTTTTTTGTAAAAATTTCAGCGAATTTGATTGACGAACACAAAAGTTATAGGCTACAGCAAGAAGAGGAAAACCCCGGATAGATTAATGGGCCACCCTCACAGACTACATATGGAATGGGTATCCCATTACATATTATTGTTCAGAATCCAAAATCCTTCTTACCTTCTTGGTACCTTCCGCAGTGTGATCGACAGACAGGTCGTTTCTCCGTTGATGAGATAAGACGTGATAAAGCATTTCTCACGTTTCAGGATAGATTATGCGCTCGTTTTCAGAACCGCGAAATTCAAACGATTAAACAAACCGACACATTCGCAATCTTGAAATGCATGGTAGGCCACTTCGATTAGAAACGAATTAATAATAATTATAATAATAATAATAATAATAATAATAATAATAATAATAATAATAATAATAATAATAATAATAATAATAATAATAATAATAATAATAATAATAATAATAATAATAATAATAATAATAATAATAATAATAATAATAATAATAATAATAATAATAATAATAATAATAATAATAATAATAATAATAATAATAATAATAATAATAATAATAATAATAATAATAATAATAATAATAATAATAATAATAATAATAATAATAATAATAATAATAATAATAATAATAATAATAATAATAATAATAATAATAATAATAATAATAATAATAACTTTATCAACACGAAGATAAGGTTGTTAAAAACAAACACAGTCCAACCAATCACTTGGCCGGACAGAAGGAGGTAGGCAGGGCCGATTGACCGGCTACTCACCCACCATAAGCGTGTTTAAGATAGACCAGTTACATAACGGCTCCGTAAATAATTACCCCACTCTAGAGAAAGCAAACCTTGTTTAAAAGAACCAACAGTACGTTTAGTTACAACATGTTCAGGTAGGTCGTTCCAAATCGAAACAACACGGTTAGCAAAGTAATACTTACCATAACTCTGATCACGGTTCCTCAGTGCCAAAATTGTGTAAGCGCGGGCATGCGCAATCTATCTACAATTTTTATACTGCAGATTTAAACAACAGCCACAAATCAATGGTATTTCAATAGCACAATTATTTAAGAAGAGGAGCCGAAAATACTTTGACGGAACAAGCTGTAGTCTAATATCACATTAGCAATCGGGTCAAAGACCATTCTTATGTTCCAGAATACGGCCGCCTTGCCAAAAGTATCGAAGACACCAGACAACTGTATAAGATACGGCACGATAGCACATGGATCGGTGGACTGTTTGTAGGCTTTGTAACTGTGGGTGTTGCTTACAGTCTGCATCATCATCACGAAAGCAGGCCATCCGAAACAGAGAAAAAGTGCAACGTTTGCTCCCAGCTTCCAGTATTTCACATTCGGCTTTGATCCTAAAATGCTTTCCAACGAAAAACTCTTGCGTAGGCAGGAGAAAGAAATTCTACCCGCCGACTGGCAATTTGTCTCCTTATTTTTCTTCTTCAAAAAAACAATTATCGACAGATAAGTACTGGGAACCAATGCCAAGCTGATTAGCATAATGACCGATCCAAATTTTGCTGTTGCCACTTGACAGTTGATAGAGCAAAGAGAAGACTGTCTAAGAAAGAGCAGGTTTCCGGCGATCAGATGAAAGAAAAGAGTTAGCAAGGCCGAAAAGCAGTCCACAATGATCACACACACTAAGACTACTCGTCGAGTGATACGGGTGCGATAACATAAAGGTCTTTTAACAGCGATTGAAGTTATTGCAGCCAAAACCACATAGTTGTAGGAAACCAGAGCAATGCCGCCAATTCCAAAGGATGCGAGGGATTTGGAAAGATGAGACAGCTTCGTGCCGGTAATTAGAGCAGCGCTGAGAGCGCACAAAACACACGAAAATATCAGATCTGCCATTGAGCGATTGTAAAAGAAAATGTAGCGTTTGAAACCAAGAAGCTTGCGTTTTATGCCGACAGTTAATAAGATCAGAAATAAAACATTGGTCACTATAGATACAGGCGTAATTATAAGAGATGCCAGTTTAAATAGATAACGCAGAGCCCAGTCGCTTTGCTCGGTTGCGAAGTTTAACTCATCGCTTAGGTTCAAATGTTTAGCACAATTTTGGGCTGCAGCTAACGAGAACTCCATTTGACTTGACTACTTATCGACTGGACAGATAAGAGAACTTGTCAGTGGGTAAGTGGTTTGTTTGCTCATACTACCTTTGGTTATATCATCACGCCTCACAAGGAATCACAGCAACCACCAATACACAAACGGTGCGTGTGCAATGCAATTTCGTGGCAAGTTGCAATTTTAAAATTGCAGCAGCAATTATTGAAATTAGTTGAAAAAATAACTGCAGTACATTCATTTCGTAAAGTGGATGACATGTTTTTGGCGCTTTCTTTTGCATCGCTGCATTAAAAATATTGTAGCAAAGTATATATGTACGTATAAAACACTGGTTCTTTCAGACCGGTACGAAACAGTGTTTAGTTTAACGATATCAAAACATTACGGACTACGGTACCTATTTGATATCGATATCGATGGATAAATTAATACTCACTATCTTATCTAGCAACATCGATCACGGGAAAATCAATCTAAATCAGTAGCGTACTCAGGGGTGTGGGGTGGGTACACCCCCTGCGTTGGAGGTAGGAAGGAAAAATTAAGAGAAACGAATGAATTAGTACCTGTATCTGTCTGTTCAATGTCCAGAATGCGTTTTTGAAGGCTAATTTTTCAAAACTTTCTCGCCCTGGTTGGGCAGAAGCCAGGCCCCTTCGAACTACTAAAACTGTTAGTTTTTGTTAATTTTACGCTCAGAATATCTTTTGAACGCATTTAACATGCATTTTGCGAGAAAGTCAGCTTTCTTAACTATGGCCCATAGGCAAGTGGGGTCAACTCACC